>KZ653843.1:38632-57425 GCA_001010745.2 Gerris buenoi | reverse complement strand
AAAAAGGCGCTTCTAGAACATATGCTGAACATTTTCTGTGTGCAGCAAAAGCGTGTGCAGCAATCAAAATAAACAAAAAGTGAATAGGAAGCCATTCACTTAAAGTTTCAATTTTAGGGCTCTCTAGACGGGAAACTAATGATCGGAGCAAAAAATTTCCAAGAGTAAAAAAGTCTTATTTTTAGCTATAGAATCCAAATCCAGTCTTACAAATATGGCTTCATATTAACTTTTTGTTTATTTTGTCTGCTGCACACAGAAAATGTTTAGCATATGTTCTAGAAGCGCCTTTTTAGCCTTTATCGAACCATGAAAACCGTATCTTTCTATCTATCATGGTTCCGGAGATATTTCGCGTTTCCATATTAGCTGGGACACCCTGTATATTTTCTTTTTTTTATAATAAAAAAATACTATTATTAATACTTTATATTTTATTATTTTTTTATTGATAAAATATGGAAGGGAATTTGTTGAATGAAAAATAGTGTTCTATTTTTAAATATTGAATGGGATGATGGTAACATGTTAAACAAAAACAAAGTAAATAAATGAAAGCAAATAATGATAGCATTTCATATGAACTTTTTTTTTTTTTTTTTTTTTTTTTTTTTTTTTTTTTTTTTTTTTTTTTTTTTNNNTTTTTTTTTTTTTTTTTTTTTTTTTTTTTTTTTTTTTTTTTTTTTTTTTTTTTTTTTTTTTTCAAGAAATCATTTCAATTTGTTTATATTCAAACAAAAAGTTATATTCATTTGATAAAAGAGTTTAAACATAATTTTATTGTGACAAGCTGGTTGATCAACATAAAAAAAAAAGTTGAACAACATCAGTAGAGAGAGAACCAGCATAAAGTGAAACTATACCCGAATAGTTTCGTTCCTGTGTCTGTCTGTCACTCTGTACGGTTCCAATAACTTTTGAATTAAAAGAGATAAAACATAAGCTCCACCCACCAATATCAAAAGGGTTTTGATGTGTTTCAACATGGTTGTTCAACTTGTGATTTGGTCTCTCAACCTGCCCATACACACTTTGACTTCAACGTCAACTCAACCAAGTTGAACAATAAATTGATGTGTGTGTGTGTATGGGGGCCATAACAGATCCACTTATTGAGGTCTAACCAACACGAGCCGAATAAAATCACAGGGAAGTGCTTGCTTCCAAATACTTTTTAGGGTTTCGTAGATTATTAGGCATATACCCCATTAAATGCTGAAATAACATTTGAATGAAAAAAAAAAAAAAAAAAAAATAGACTGCCACTAGGAGTGGCACATGGTTTCCTCGCATCCTACCACGTACTTTGTTGATATTATTCTGTCAACTGATCAGTCATAAACTCTGCATAAAAGGCCAATGCGATAAAAAAGAGTCACTGGGGGGCCAAGATGTCTCTAAGGGAGAAAAAATAAGAAATGAAAAGGTAAAATTTATTTCCAATACCCTAAATACCGATAATGAGAAATCTAAAGCTGGTATTTTGGTTTAGGTTAAAGAAGTCTTTAATTCGGGGTGGAAGAGAGTTGTTGGTAACCATTTAAAGCGATAGTTGTTTATGTCTGCAGTGAAGCTGATAGCTCGAGGATTGCTTTTGTCCTGAACACAGACCCCGTAACATATCAAACCAATTACACAACTAAATGTATTTCCAAGTTGGTGTGAAACTGCAATTTAGAACTGATTCGGTCAGAAACCAATGTTATCTATCTGTAAGACTCAGTAGAATTGAAATTCAGCTCATCTGTTAGTTAAATTACCCAATTTGCTTCCTCCTCACTTGGTCTCTATTTATCTTTCTCCCTTCCTCTTACCGACCCTAAAACTTTCAACTGATTTAATTAATTTAGTTCCGAGTTTAGTTTTCCGTTAAAATAGAGAAAATAGTGTGCCAATCAGAAAGGCACATATCTTCTCCAATTTCTGGTTAAATAAGCACATGATATTTGTACTTATTTGAAAGCAATATTAAATTGGCGAAGACTGTTGAAATTATTAAGGGACCATCTATGGGCAACTTTTGAGAATAAATTCAAATTTATTCAAAATCGGTAAAGTTCTTTTGAAGATATCGATGTTAGAATACCTTTAGTTAGGGTAATAAACCACATATCATTTAGTTGGCAACGTTTCGGCATGTCATGTCGGGCCGAAACGTTACAGCCAAAATTATATGAGTTATATTACACTAAAGGATCTACACACTACATTCTAAATTATTACAGGGTACACATTTGTACTTAAAGATATCGATGTTAATAAAAAAAAGTTTTTGCGCATGCGGCCTATCCAAATACATCAAACTTGACAAGAATTTTTTAAGATATGGTAAGATAAATGAAAATGGGAGATGTGGAAACCTGATTGATAGATACTTTAGTACAAGGAATGAATAAAATAGAAAAATAGTAAGAAATGAATAGAACTAGACGATATGTTAACACTGAAAATATAAAGATAGTCATGAAGACAGTAGCTTTCACACAACTAGAATAAGATGGATAACAAATTAGACAGCACGACAGAGATACAGGGAGAACTTATCTGTTCGTACGAGTGAAATAGAAAATGCGTGGAATCTAGAGAGGGAAAAGATTATGGTTCGTTTCTAATGTACCGGAATGGGAAAGAAAATAAAACTAGACAGAGATAAACTGACTTGTTTTTAATGTATTGAACTGAGATGGTATATTTACAGCAGAGAAAAAGGGGTAGGGGGTGAACTGTGTTTATGTATTTCAACCGAGTTTTCCCTCCCTTTTTGGAAAGGGCGGGAGATCTAACTCCTGTTTCCTATGCTCATTTCTCTAACCTCCCATACCCCCTTCCCCCTTTCTATCTTTTCGCCAAATGGCTAGATTTTTCTTCGATAGTCGACAACTTGGGGGGAGGGTGGAGTCGACAGGGAGAGGGGTCTGGCGCCGACTAGTCGTTAGGATTGTTCTGTTTACAGCCCAAGAACACCCTCCTCTTTGGTTGCTCCCCCCGGAATTTCGGCACCTATTTTCCTAGAAAATTTTTCACCAGAATATATATTTTTTTTTTTTTACAACTTACCAACACAGAAACAAAAAAGAGAAACCCTTTAAAACCCAACCATAATAGAAAACCCTTATCAAGCTGAAAAACAATATTAAAGAATAGATCATATTTCTATTTTTCTTGATAACAAAAAAATATAACATGTAACAATTATAAAACAAATTAAAAATGCAACTTAACAAGCTTTCAGATTCTATTTCATCCTTTTTTATTGAATAAAGAAATTTTGAGCATTTCGTTAGAACCTTCTCTTTAAAATATTGTAGGAGAAATAGAAAGAAAAAGAAAAAAAAAAAAAAAAAAAAAAAAAAAAAAAAAAAAAAAAAAAAAAAAAAAANACCACAATAGCTAATTTATATTATATTTAATTTAATTTATTTAATTTAATTTATTTATTATTATTGCAGATTTCAGATCACTGCTTATTTATGAATAGTGACCTATAATATTAAAAATAAACTATTGTGATTAATTACTCAACACTTAAAACGTGATTACTTTTATAGTGTGTTTTAGGGTCTGCAATCAAAACCAAGGAACTTTATAATTCCCTGTCTGACTTTAACGCACCTGTAACTCCAAAATTAAAAGAGCAATAAGGGCTACAAAGATTAAAAGAATAAACTTTAAGGAAGAAGAATATTGGATAATTGTTTTTTAAAAAAGGGCAGGGTTTGAAGAACCACATGAGTGGAGTAAAGGCTAAGGGTAGTGGAGGGGTGGTAAGATCCGATAAACAGAGGGGATGGAGAAGACAAGCAGCGCCGGATATCCGTGAAGAGATATAGGGCTGACCCTTGACCCTGTGACAAATTCACCCTCCTATGGGATCTTTATCTTATCTTTTACTTATCTTCTACAACTCCAGTACGGCTTTTGTTGTGAAGTGATTCATTGTAGCTAATGGTGACAACATAGAACCAGTGTTATACTTGGAATTGAATGAGTCAATTTGATCTCTGTCTATTACAGGTTTTCCCAACTTTTGGAACCCTGGATTTTCCGAATGATGGGACAAGTACTGCCCCAAAATAAGTGATAAGTAGCAGATTCATAATGATATCATTATGGAATATGGCAAAAGGGTATAAAATTAGTAAAATGATTAATGAATCAATATTGGGAAAACGTATTAAAGTTAAAATTTAATACACCGTAATTGCTTCGGTGTACATTGGTGTACATTGGTAAAGTGGCTGAACTTTATACGGGTGTAGTGAAAAAGAGTCCAAATTTGTGACCAAAACAAGATATTGATCCTTCCTGTTCTACTACTGATAATATGAGTCTAAATAAGGTAAAAGGTCATGTAAAGAGGATAAAGTGACATGAGAAGGAGTAAGACTAAAAGATACTAATGGTTGAAAGTGTCTACGTTAATATTGGTCAATATAAAAAAAAAAAAAAAAAAAAAAAAAAAAAACGAATAAAGAAAACAACCATTATAAATTGCTTTTAAAATGAATTGTTGCTAAATAAACAATTGTTCTGCAGTTATCATTGAGGAAATTCACATTAAATAATTTATCAGCAATAATAAAGGTATTTTATTATAATTAATGAACAATAATGCTAGGATCACAACACTGGACAGAAATAGTTATATAATCAAGAGATTTCTATGCTAGTAAAAATGTGCTTTATTTATGGTTGGTTATGTTTAAATAGTGAAGCCGTCTGTTACAATTCATGTTCATAATTGTTATCTATGAACTAAAACAAATTTCGAATAATAATTTAATACTAGAAAAATAAGAGCGTTCGATGATGGGGGGTCCATCTTAATAAATATGTACAAAGAAACAGTAACTCTACGCAACATAGTACTTCTTAATTTATCAAAGTACATATAGCTTTCGGTTTTTATAAAACCATCATCAGTGCTGATTTTTAACTAGAATTACATTATAAAAAAATCGGGTAGGGGTACCTCGGAACTTTTCCTCACATCAGAAGCCACTAAAGTGGCCTCTCCTCCTGCTTCGCAGCAGGAGGAAGCAGCATTGGACTTGGTTAGTACTTGGATGGGAGACCGTTCTGAACTACTAATTTATTATCATTCTTAAAAAAAAAGCTTATTTTTTAAACATCATATTTTATTTAATTATTTGAAGTTTGGCGGTATTTTGACAAATCAAAATTTTTGTAAACAAACTTCGACGTCATCAAAATTATTGCACTAATAAATAATTATATTCCCTTATAACTTTTAAAATAATTAATGGAATTTCATCTTTTTTTTATATTTGTTCCCTAATTTTTTCCGGTTCCAACGATATGCTATAAGTCGAAAACCTATTTATACTTTCGGTATTATTATCCGTCAAAGTTTAAAAATTAAAATATTAATAAAGGTGAAAACACACGAGATAGAAAACTAGCGTATAGTTTTTAATATAGGTATAGTAAACTAGCTGACATGTTCACATGAGCTCTAGTTTTAGCCAGCTATACGTATATTTTACTATACTATAGTCGAACTATACGCTATACAGAAATATTACTATACAGAGGGGCCACACGAGAAGGAATCAAAACTATACTTGTTAATGTATTTTAAAATTTAATTNAGAAATACAGAGAAAAAATGTAAAAAAAAACTTGGAAAACGATACGTATAAGAGAGTAATAGAGGATATAAGGAATCAAGGTGTATAGGCTTTCACTAATTGAGGTAGAAGGATATGAAAATGAATAATACTAAAAGATACTTAAGGAATATAAGTGTATGAGATAACACTATGGCGTTGTATAATATTAAGGAAGAAAAATGTATACTATACTTATATTATACCTTATACTATACTATACTATACTATGAAATTAATAAGGAATTAAAGTGTATAAGTTAACACTAGGGCGTAGGTCGTAGGTATGTGAACAAGGAAAGGGTTAATACTAAAAGATATATTACATAAGGAGTAAAATGTGTAAGGTGCAGGTAAAAGAATATGATTTTACATGAAAGGGGTTAAGAGGATTAGGGGCATAGCTAGAAGAAAGAGCTATACAGGAAGGGTTAGGACTAAAATTATAAAAAGAATACTCGTAGGCGTATTAATTATAGGGACATGCAAAGGGATAATAATATAAGATAAATAAAGAATAAAAGTGTAAAATTAAAAAGTAGATAAAAAATGGAGAATAAGGACCTGAAAGGTATAATGTATTTAGACAAACATTTATATATATAATCGTATAACAGGTAATATTTTTAATAATTAGTTATAGAATACATTCTTTGTTAAATAAATCAATTAATGAATAATTAAATTATTTCTACACATATCATAATTGATTTGAAACAAGCACATTCATGTATTAATTTAAACAGTATAAAAGTTACATGCAATAGAAAGAAATAAAATACATTTAGAAATAAAAAAATTGTAGAAAAATGGTATAAAGAAATCGTTGAAAATGTTAAAGAAATCGTTGAAGTATCCTCGAAAAAAATTTTTGAATGGAAAGGACCAAGCAATCGCTGTAGGATATGTTTGATCCCCGGTTGAATATTAAAAATTTGTTTAAGTAATAAACGAACAACCAAGAATATCAAACATATCTAACAGAAATTACCAACCACGTGTGTGCCATCGAACCACGTGTAGCACCAACCACGTGTAATGCCATCGACCGAGGAACAATATTCTTCTCTCAGAAAAATCAGGATGTGTCTTCGACCAGGATGAAAAAGATACAGAAGATTTGATTACAGATTAGATTGAAATTTAATTTAAAACAGAAAAATAATTAGGAAATTATTCAAAGATATCTATTTTACTAAATACTATAATCAATATTCATTCTATTTTAAAGTGATACCCTAAATAGAAGTATTATTTTATACAACTCCTAGTGAAATAAATGTTATACAAAAGAAATTAATAAAATTGAATTTGTTAACAATGAAGTGTGCAAGGAATAATTATTGAATTGAAACCAAAAGAAATGTAAATACAAAAATTACTGCAACTTTAATAATCAAATTTTCATTGATAAAAAATATTTAAAAGAGACAACCAACAGTATTTTATCCTCATACTCATGACAGTAAAAAAACTATAGACAAATAATGTTATAAGTTTATAATTAAACATTAATTATTAAATTGACAAATTACAAGTCGTAGATTTATCATTTTGATCAAATTTAAATTTACGTGGTATTTAAATTTAAAGTGGTATTCAAGGGATTTTTTTTTAATACTAGAAATCAATTTTAATTTAAACTTTTGGCACGTGTTTTTTTATTCGAATTAATTTGTAATTTATATGTAAAATTACCACTGCAGGAAAAGCGTTATTAGAAAGAACTATGTAGCAAATGATACATTTTCAAATAGTTGAACTGTAATGCAAAATACTTATAATTTTTTGAAATTTTCATTATTAATAATAGTTTATAATGGAAGAAAAAATATAGACATCAAAATATTAAAGGTCAATTAAAAACAGGAATTTAAAAAATGATGTATAGTTTTAACGTTTATAAAGTTAGAAAAAAAAAAAAAAAAAAAAAAAATAGAGGATAAAAGTTGCATATTTTTAAAATTCAAAAGAAAAAATTGAAATGCTGCTAAACTAACAATTTAATTTAAAAAAAAAACTTTTAAAAGACTTTAAAAAATACATAGGCCAAAGATGTGCAAAAAAATTAAAATATATTGAACGTTACAGGGAAAAATTATTTCTTATTTTTTTAAATTTGATAAAAAATCAGATAAATTGTATAATTTATGCTAAATACTGATAATGAATTTATAGAATTGATTTAAAGATAAGAAAAATGTATAAATTGTAAAATTAAATACAAAAAAAAAAAAATAGTTTAGGACGCAGCACAGTAGCAACCCCCACGAAACGGCAGTAGCAAATAGAATGAAAGTTTTTCCCTAAATGTTTGCAAGGGGGGGAGACGGTTAGTATAAGGGGGGGAAGGGCGCCTTGTGGACCGACATAGGACTGCGCATGTCCAGACTGACAGTCGCCAAGAATCGGGATGAATCCCAGTATCTTGTTGTGATAATGCTTCGGATAAAACGGGGGTGGTATAAAAGAGGGGGTGGGGGGTGGTAGCAAAACGGCAGATATGGGTTCATAGTGGGGGTGGGGGTGAAATAGTGGAGAGAGCCTAAGAAAATAAAAATAATAGGGGTGGAGAAGGGGTGATAGGGGGAGAGTGGAGGGAACAAAGCAACTAGGACCGAGAAGGGAAGGGGCTGGCAAAGTATCCAAAATGATTTATGGCTAAGTTTACTACTTGTGAACAACAAACCAAAAAAACCAAAAAAATATTTTTTTCCATGCAAGGGGACTTTGAAGATTTCTTTATCATTTCATCTTTTTTAACTTTTTACAACAACCAAATATTGGGTTTGATTTTTAACATAACTTCTTTATCTTTTTCATTTATATGTATTAAGATAACTTAAATTCATAACTATAAACAAGGGAAAACAACATGAAGACACATCCATAACAATAAAAAAAATCTGAAAGATCTATGTTAACATTTTTAACAACATCCATCCCTTTTTAAGTCTTTATTAGTTTAATTAACTTAATGTTTTTTTTTTTTTTTTTTTTGCTTCTAATTTAATTACCAGAAGTAAAGCTCTTACGTGTAATTTATTGTGATATCTAGATGTGTTATGGAATTGTTTTTTTTTTTTAATGTATTGTTTACAACAGTGTTAGTATTGATTTATACGATATTTATGAGTGTCACGGTTCGTTAGTAACCCCTCTCTTTGGTTTTAGCTGTAACAGTGTTAATTCAACCCCTCCCCTTAGTTCTGTGACAAATGTTAAGTGTTTGGTGTTGAACACTTAATGTCTCGGATAAATTACATGATGATGTTATGTTAACTTGCTTTTGTTTATGAATAATTTCATTTTCTACTCTCTCTTTTTGATTGTTGACTCATTCCTTTCTTTTTAAGACCAATTTACAGTTCCTCCTCTTTTAGGAATCAGAATTATTAAATGTAAGCTAATTATTTAAATGATCAGATAACTGTAAAGAAAGAAAGAATATTAATTCTTTATATATTTTTTTTTTTCTTTTTTTTTAGTAGAATTATTAACAGAAAAGACAAATAAAAATTCACCCAAACATCTAGATTCGAACCACTAATCCCAATATTAATATCTATAGTCTTTAGTAGTATTAGTAAATAAACTATTTTTATGAATCGCTAAAATTAAAACTGCTATACAATTATTGAGCTTTGGATCAAGCAGTATATTTTCGATTAATAAAATATGTCCATTAAAAGATGTAGAGTAAGTAAAAAGTGAGATTCTCCTGAATGTGAGTTAGTAGCAGCAATAGGTTCTAGTACTAGTTATAGATGTCTAGGACGAACCACTTAAACCTTATTGAAGGCCTTTTGGAACGAAGTTCCTTATGGCACGTTCTGGAGCCCGGAAGTAAATCCGAAAAAAAGACCAAAATCACCGTCATGAAATCACCGTCGCACGCACCCAGTGTCACGAAATCTACCTATGACGATAACTTGAACTGAAATTTGAACACATGTTCAGTTCATTTTACCAATGCCCAGGCTGACTTCGTTTATCAACGTTATCCGCACAAACGTTCACGCGAAACGCTCGCGTAAATGTAAGCTTCAAATTTAAAATTGGAATTTTAGGACGGGGGAAAAATCTTACTTCATCTATTTAATGAGACAAACATCTTTTTTATTTTTTTAGTAAAGCGAACACCGACTCTGCTATGAAGTAAATTTATTAAAGCGGAGAAAACAACGTTTTTCAGCTATCTTACGTTCTAATGTAACGATTTAAATAAAACTTCGTATACATCACCTATAGTAGTATAGTACAAGTGTAACATGCAAAATTTCAACCTGATACAAGCAGAAGTTTTTTTATGTTAGTGATTTATATTTTTTATTATAATACTAGCTGAAGTACCCGGCGCAGCCCGGGTTGTATACTAAAATTAAGACCTAAGTGACTAAAATATCAATAAAGAAGTAGGTACCTAAATGTATATTATAAAAGTATCAGAGCATTGTAAAATAAATAAGTATAAAAATGGTTATGCGTTGAGGGAATTATGTCACAAACCTTACTTTTCCATGTTACTCCCCTCTTAAATAAAAATATCACAAAGATGTTCTTAACAACAATTACTGTATTCTTAAAGAGCTTTTCAATAATATGCATAATGAAGGGTTCACATTACTTTGAAATTTGTACCCCGTACCCCTGGATACCAAAATAAAAATTCCTTCCTCTTGCCTCTAGGTAAAAACTAAAGATTTATATAAAGAAGACACACACCAAAAGACACTCTTCTTACTTATAGAAGTATTTTTTTCTTAGTATAGAAATATTTTTCCTGTATTTTCCACTTTACACCCTCCTAAATAAAAATCTGAAAAAAAATGTAAATAACAACAATTACTTTATTCTTAAAAAGCTTTTCAACGATATGCATTATGGAGGGTATCCATTACTTTGACTTTTGTACCCTGTACCTCTGTGTACCAAAATTTTAATTTTGTACTCTCATTGAGCCAGTGACCTTGATCTTGTTTTGGAGGAAAAGAGTGAAAATATTCATCGAATTGGGATACAACTCTAGATTTGTATAAAAGACATACTCTCATATAGATACTCTTCTTTTTTACTTAGATATATTATGTAGTTATATTTTTCCACTTTACCCTCCTCCTAAATGAAAATGTGACAAAACTATACATAAAAACAATTACTGTACTCTCAAAGAGCTTTTCAACGATATGCATCATGAAGGGTATTTATTACTTTGACCCTGTATCCATTACTTGTACCCCGTTCTCCTGGGTACCAAAAATTAACTTTCGAAAATTGATGTAGACAGTGACCTTCCCCTTGCTTTGAGGGTCAAGTGCAAATTTTCATCGAAATGCAACTGTAGATTTGTATAAAGGTCATACTCACATACATACCCACGGACTTTCTTCTTTATATATATAGATTTAACTGGCGTCTGAGGGGTCAGTTCTATTTCGTCTCTACAACCATCTCTGCTTTTACTATAAATTTATCATTAACTTTTTTGCCAATAAGCAATACATTATTTATTGAAAGACGCTCGTTTGAAAGATAATAAAAAGCTTTTTCATTTAGTTTTGCCTTAATTCCGCTAGTACAAATAGTTAGTTACTTTTAATTTTGTCTCTTTTCTAACTCCGTCATGTATAAGTATTTAGTATTGTTAGTATTGTATACTTATTTTAGAACTGTGATTTTATAATTTGTATTTAATAAAAAGGGTAAGGAACTTTGTTCCTACCTGGTGTCAGGGGCAGACTGGCCCGCCGCCCCACCGCGGCCCCCTGGCCGATGCGCCCTCAAGTGACGGATAGGGGGGTGGGGGGGGGGGGCAGCCTGCTCCGGGCGCAGGGTTAGAGGGAGGGTTTGTTCTGCAAAAAATAAAGTGCAAGTGCTAAAATTGGCGCAAAACGCCCCCAGAAAGGAAGCCAGACGAAATATTAATAGTGTTCCCTATTTAATTTCCATTTTCAATTGTTGAACGATTTGACAAAGGGCGCTATTAGAACAACAGAGATTTGCTTATGGTCTTACGTAGGGTGCCTTTGGAGCAAGGACGCCAAGACTGACATAATATTTGGAATATAATTCAAATTGAATGGATTAATTTACTCCTTTTAAAGTCAACTAAATGAATTTGATAAAGGGCACCATTAGAACAGCGGATATTATTGAGGGCGCCCAGTATCAAACAAAATTGAAAACCCATCTCAATTAATCCAGAAATTACTGAAATATTTATATATTCGCTAATTTGCAAAGCTACAAGGGTATTTAACTATGGTTTCTACTAAGTATGTGTCATATACTGAACATCTAATGAAATTATAACCTAAAAACGTGGAAAACATATGGTGTTCCCAAACTTGGGGTGTAAATCATGTTCCGGGCAGAGGGTTTATGATTGACTGTAGAGGTATATTTTACTGTATTACATAAATATAATGTAATAATGTGTTGTTTACCAGCGTATGCCTCAATTGATTTATGTAGTTATAAAAATAGAAAATGTATTCGTATCTACTTTATTATTTTTATAAACAAGCAATGTTACAAGAGCTTTTTCAGAGTAGTTTCCCACAATCTTCTACTGTAAATGTATACTATACCTCACCCCTTAGTTCTTAACAATAATTATTATTGACTTTTGTCGGGAAAACTATTATAGTCTCAATGACTCCCCTAGACATTGAGACTCCTGGGACAGTTTTATTAAGTTATTTTAAAATGGAGTCTCATCATGTGTAAGACTGAATCTTTTACCGAAACCTGAAGGACAATAAGTTCTACAGTTTTCTTAGAGTATATTTAATATTCCTTTGTCTTAATAGTTAATTAGACTGAGGGATATTATCACATGAAGTGACGATGTCATCATACACAAGTGTGACATTCATTTGCCCCAAGGTACATTGGAGTAAATATCCCTTTCCCTTTGTAACTAAGACAAAGGGATATGGGGGGGGGGGGGGTGCTAAAGTAAAAAAAACTACCAATTATGCATTACAAAACAAAATTAAAAAAAATAATTTGTCTTAAATAGTTAAATGTAATTTTAACATTTCAATTTCATAAAACGGTAATTTTAAAGATGAATTTGTAAAAAAAACCTTCAAATTACAGTCAGTTTCAGCTTCAAGATAGCGTTAAAATGCAATTTATAATAAACATTTTCAAAAAATTTCGGGGGGGTGGATCGCCCCTGTTTGGGGGTATTCCGAACCCCCAGACCCTTGTATGCGCCTTCCTAATGGCTAAGGTTGGCGCCTTATTCATGAAGCCAGTCCGCCCCTGCCTGGTGTCTCGCGGCACCACACTTATTTTTATTTATTTATTTTAATTTTTTTTTTATTAACTCTTCTATTCGGTCCAGGAGATAGCGTGCAAATGTGTCTGACTAACATCAAGCTAGAATTTCGTGTATAAGTAAATCTTTAGATGCCTTTTAAGAATATGAGGTCGGTTAAGTTCATCTGCAGGACATTAAAAGATTTACTCATACCCCAATTTCTAGCTTGATGTTAGTCATACACTTTTTAGCACGCTACCTCCTCGACTAAGTGTGGTTCTAAAACCACACGGTTACGCAGGCAAGCTCGAAAATGTTAGTAAAACATAAGAAAATAAGATGGCATCTTATTTTCTAGCTGCAGCAGTGTGATATCATCTTATTTTCTAGCTGTATCAGTGTGCGATGGCAATAACCGTAAGCGTCAACAAATGTTTTTTTAAAGATAAGAGCAAAACGTTACATTTAAAATCAAGGCGATCTTGACACAGAAATAAACAATAGGGTGCATTTTATTATTTAAATGTAAATTAATTTCGTTGATCTTGTTTAATACATTAATGATGGCATTCCGATTAATGTAATCGAAAATATGTGATATTATCTGGCCACATTATACGTCGAAAGGTAGCGCAATGTTCCATTATTATAATTTCTTATTTATTTGTAATGAACAAATTAAATTATTGTATTCAATTGTATATATATATATATATAGGTATTTATTACAAATTGTAAACGATATCTAATTTAGTATAACTACGAATATTTTTNTATAATTAATTCAATAGTGTAATAATAATCATTCAGTATTTCGTATTTATAATATAATTTCGTTACCGAACTTGAAACGGGGAATTTATGTTCCGTTAAGATTGGATGGTTAAGACTGGTGGTTAAGTGGTGGGATTAAATGTATTAGTGCAGAGTCTGTGTGCCAATTTTCAGTTGATTGGATCACTGGAAGAGGATTATTAAACTCTCCAAAGATATTAAGAACAACAAGCCAGCCAATCACTAACACACAAAAATCAAACTAATACAAAGGTTTGACAAAAACACACAAGAACAACCGATTTTAAAATGCATACTAAAGTAAAAAATACGAATTAACATCTAAATTGCGAACAATTAAAGTGTGCAAAAAAATATAACTTAAGCAAATTAATTTTGTAAAACGCTTTTTTAAGAAAACATGCACATTGATAATTCGAAAAAATACAAATTAAAGAAATAAATGCGCATGCAACAAATCTTTACCTCGGTGGAAAAATTCATAATGTCAGATTTTCGACAACACTGTTTATTGTTTATTATGGTAACACAGATTTCTTCTAGTCAACTGTAAACTTTATATTATATTACTGTACTAAATTTAAACTGGTTAAAGCTATGTCATAGTGTTATCAGAAGTTAACTGATCCTTGTCAAAATGTTAATGTTCGTAAAAAATAAAAAGACTGTAGTACATTATTATAGTGGAGAAAATAGATGTTTCTGTGAGATTTAAGAAAGTGGTGTGATCGTTCTGGGCTATGATTTTAATCGCTCATCAATTCAACAATTGCCCAAGAGAAATCCGTTTGTGATATAAGGAGTAATTTTTGGTCTTATACAGCTTGGTCCAGCTCAACAGGAACAAAGAGGAGGATGGGAATCTATTTTGTAATCAAAATCGTGGGAACCGTTTTTGAGAAATTTTGTTTAATGTTTTTTCAGAGTTTTTGGGTGTTAGCCCCCCTGATCGGGAGCTAAAATTAATTTCTCGATTTCCCCGCAGGGGGATTTTTCTGAACCTTTATATCAAAATCGGCCCAGTAGTTAATGCTCCACGCGTCTGCACAGACTAACGACTAATATACGGCATGTTTTTAAAACCACTTTATGGACTGAGAGGACCCCAAAAAAGTGTAAATCCATCAAAATCTAAATATGTTTAATTGCGTTCGTACAATAAAATTGCGCTGTAAAAAAGTGCGTTTATTTCACAAAATTATAATAAATGGTGCCAAAATTATATAAAAAAAAAAAATAGAATGGCCGCTATCTTAATACGACCGGAGTCCTATACGTGTTAAATTGCCTACGGATTCTTTGTATGTGCCAATAACGCACACTTGGCAGTTTTATTTTACACAAATCATATTTGTGTGTTTTATTCTGCTTGATAACATTTTCCACACCTAACCTAATATTTCAAACCCTTGTCCCCTACCCCCACGGTACTTCAGGTAGCTTAAATATAATTAGGAATCAATCAAGTGCTTTGAAACTAAAAAAAAAATTTGGCGTTAATTAAATAATGGAGTGGATTTGACTAATGAATGTCTCATAAATCTGTCAATATACTGGCTTTTTTTCTTGTTTAACGGTTAATCAAGTTTTCCCCTTCTTTCCGGTTGGTATTAAATCAAGCTTTGAGTTACCATGGTAACTAGGAAGATAAGTTTGGGTATTGGAGTTTTTTCCCCGAAGGCAGTGTGGATCGATGAAGCAGAACGTGGATGGTCTGGATAGTTTACTTTGGAAGAGGTAGGGGGGTGATTAAACACATCCCCAGGACCTCTTTCGCTCCTTCAGATCCTGATTTTAAATCCCACATCCTTTTCCTTCCTTTTCAAATACCTCTCAGATATAGACGAGATCCCTCGATCAGTCCGGCCAGATCTCTTAAAGCATTAGAAATGCCGAGATTTTCAGCTCTTAAAACCTGCAGGCTATTTTGGTAATGGTTAGAACCCCCCCCCCCCCCCCCATGTCTCTAGACCCTTATATTAATGAGAGTGTGAGTTTACAAAGGCCTTTTCACATATATCGGGTTCTCCAAACGATTTAGATATTTCAAATCTAAACCTCTCTGAGATCGAAATCGAAATACCATTACAACTTTAGCTTTTCAAACAGTTTAAACCTTCCAATTTTCAGCTATTCAATCTTCTGATAAGTATAAAAAACATTTCATCACTTATGTATATATATAATGTCTGTGAGAGTACTCACTCGTATATAATATTTATAAATTGATCTTTATTTAGTTTCAATATACGAGTAAAGGCAGCTAAATAGAGTGAAATATTTAAAAAGTCAGTTCAATAACAACCCTAGATTTACGACCAATTTATAGGTGATATATTTTGCTATTTATTTGTATAATATGAGGAATCAACGTATATTACGAATGTTAATGTTTATTACTTAGATATAAATATGGTAATTGTTAATGAAGGTGATCCCTATAAATTCTATGGTTCGGAGATAGACAGTCTTAAGGGATGTATTAATAAAGAAAAATCCTCATGTTGTCAAATTTTGCTACATTTCGACTCCCATTCGAGTCATTCTCAAGCATCTACAACCAAAAAATTACAAACTAATCAAACCCCTTATTTAATTTGTTACTTTAACTTGGATTTTGATTATTTATTATTAATAATAATTGTGATAATTAATATCAAATAAGACTAACTGAAAACCTTATTAGCTATATATATTGATCTTAATTATTCATGGTTATAACCAGAACAGTCAAGCCTCTAAAAATCTTTTAACTATTTTTTAAAAAAATATTTAAATAGATTTTTCTTTATCAACACATCCCTTAAGACCCAAAATCTCCGAACCATGAACATGGTAATATTTATGGTTTCATTTTTTATTAATAACGTAAATTTAGGAATAAAACTAAGAATATTGATATCACAGCAAATCATGTCAAAAGATTCAAATGATTTCATTCATTATTAGAGAGAAAGAGATACAAATAGATAAAAATGCACTCCACCTTGGGGACTCAAACTACAGATCAGTGAGCATTGCGATCGTTGATCAATGCATTGGTTTGTTTTAATTTGCATGTCTATGCTTGAGCGTTGATCGTCACAAAGTTGTTAAAGCGATGTGGCGTAAACGCCGGTATCAATGATTAGGTTTCTAGAATAAAAAAATCGAGTACGTGGTACCTCGGAACTTTTCCTCACTTCAGAGGCCACTAAAGTGTACTCTACTGCTGCTTCGCAGCAGGAAGAAGCTGCATTGGACATGGTTAATACTTTGACGGGTGATCGTTCTGAAATAACTGATTTATTATCATTCTTAAAAAAACAAAACAACTTATTTTTAATACCAATATTTTATTTAAATATTTGAAGTTTGGCGGTATTTTGACAAATGTAAACAAACTTTGACGTCATCAAAATTATCAGACTAATAAATAATTATATTCACTTATAAGTTTCAACTAATTAATAGAATGTCATCGGGTTTTTTTGTATTTGTTTTTTAATTTTTTTCCGGTTCCAACGATATTTTTCAAATATTTGTTTTTCCGATATTTTATTTTTTCCAACAAATTTCAGTATTATTAACCATCAAAGTTTAAAAATTCAAAAATGTATAACTTCAAAAATGGCGGCCAATATCAAAATGAAATTTAGTGGGCTTGTTTGTCATACAGAGAGATATATTCGTGCCAAATTTCAACAAGATCAGGACCATTTTCGATTTGTTACGATTTTTTTTTAAAATGTTTGCTGACTAAGCAAACTGGGTTCAAGATGGCGGTTGATTTTCCGGGCGGCACAACTACAGGTTAGGACTGATTTTTCTGCCAAGTTTCAACTCTCTAGGTTAAATACCTTGGGCGCTACGATGACAACACACGCACATACATACACACACACATACACATACATACGTTATGCTGAAAACCACTCAGGAGGTCTTAAAAACACCTAAAACTGATAATTCCGTTGAAATCTCGAAAAAAAAATTGTTTGGTGAAAACAATACTTTTCCTACTATTAGTAGTAAGGAAAAGTAAAAAAGCTTATTTTATTTTTCCTCCCTCTTTATGTTATTTAATATATAATATTAATTAAATAATAATGGTAAAATTAATGTAACTTAAAATTCATTTCAACATAGTGTTATAGCGTTGGTTTCTGCGACCAGAGTCTAATAAATCTAGGTTTTACGGAGGAAATCATTTAAAAGATTTTATCTACGATTGATACAAAATGTAAGAATTACATCTCTGTTAAGATGCGAAGAAAGTCATTCTTTACGTACTTGTATTCATTGCGCATGCGCGTCTCATAATTCTGAAGAATTCCTCTTTTTTCTGCCCTAGGGCGGTAAAAAAGAAGAATTCCTCACCTTTACGCACGATTATCGAGTTTGTTTACATTTAACAAAACTAATTTGAAGTTTGTTTAATAAAAGTAACTGATTATATCGCGTTTTTTGTGTAAATCAATGCGTAATTGAAATGATTATGAAGAATATGACGAGAATAATACACCTCCCGAAATAATTAGTTCGGCACAAAATACAACTAATGATTTAATGTCATCTTTATCAAAAGAGAAATGCGAACTTTCATTTTCATACAGGAAGTTTATTATTTTTTTCTGCATTTACTAGGGGGCTCTGCCTACTCGCTTCGCTCGTCAATTTTATCAAAACTAAAGTTATAATTATTAACATTACTTTTTTTATAGACTTCAAATAGATATAATAACTCATCTAAATAGTGACCAAGACTTTATCAAAACTAAACGTTACAATTGAATCGGTTATTTCAGAAACAGCACATGTGACATTTTTGGCACTAATGGAGTTGTATAGTTATTCCTTTATAAGAGGCCAAGACCCATTGATTGTTGAAGAAGTACCTAACACTTGTTCCATACAGTCTACTAAATAAATTAGTAAGGCGTAAAGTATCACGTAAAAAGGGTTTCGTTGGTATTGTGAAACAAAATTAGTTAGAGGGAGGAGGGGGGGGGGACACAAATTTCGATGTTTTTTGACAAAATGGCGCCGAAAATTAAAAACTAACCCAAAGTGGTATATATATTTGTAATCTACTCTTCAATACCTTTCATTTGATACC
>KZ653843.1:2051-15456 GCA_001010745.2 Gerris buenoi | reverse complement strand
GATGCGAGCTACCTTGGGGTAGAGGGCCTGGACCCCTCAATTGCCCTGGGGCCCGGGAATCCTGTCACCGGGCCTGAATGCCATCTTTCAGTGTCAATGAATCCCTAAGATCATCGCATGACAGCAGTCTATAGCTTCCAACTTCCGTACCATAAATATCTTATGTGTTTCTGCTTATTTTGATTTTTAATTAGAGTAAAAATATAAGGGGGAAATCCTGTAAGTAAGGACTCCCAAGACATTTCGAACCAGCAGTTCGGAATGCGGTATAATACGTCAGTAGGTGTCATGTGTAGTCACATGGGAGTTACAATAAGAAAGAGAGCAGGAGAAACTCTGAAGAAAAGAATAAAAGTTCCAGGTCCCCTCGCAAAAAAGTCAGCCTATCATCACTGAGAAACAGGCATAGTGTTATGGAATAAAAATAAAGGAGTAGTCATGCTCATGAAAGTAGGAGTGAAGTGAGGTTATGGACTATAGAAAGATCAGACTTGGCCACAATGAAGATATCACTACTTTGATAGCCTGACTTTTTTGGGTGGGGGTCTGGAACTTGGTCCTTTTTTCACGTTTAGGTTTTTGCTGAGGATTATTGTTACCTAAAAAAACTTAAACTCGGAGAATTAATATATTTAAATCAGTCAAATTTAAATAGTTCCGTTAATTTTAAGTTCTAGTGAAAGATACAATGCATCTCTATAATTGCTTAGAATAAATATTATAATGTGGTACTACAATATTTAACTCTTCTCCCAACTTTTGAAAAAATGTTTACCACTGTCTAAGACCGAAATATAAATTGATTGTTTTGTGAATAGTTATTACCAAGAGAGAAAGACGAAGGAGCGACGACGAAGTTTAGGAAGAAATTATTAGGGAGGCTCAAGTAATTAAAGTTGGTATAAAATGATCAATAGAGTCGACGTCTAAAATCACATATAATTTCTCCGCCGTCACAATCAGCCACTCTAGTAATGCCTCCCCTTCCCACTTTCTGGTGTCTATTAATTACGTCAGAGAATAATTTACGAGCAATTACATTGGAAAAGTGAGTGTGAGGAACGATGGCTTACAAAGCTCCCTGGATGCGAGAAGCTGCGCCAGCACTGCCAACCAAATTACTAATTAAGTTCAATAGAGCGATGCGAGCTACCTTTGATAGCGTTTGTAGAAGCTAACTCAGTAGTTAAAGCTAGTGCAGGAACTAGGCTGAAAGCTTTCTATTAAAACCCTTGACTAATTATAAATCATAATTGTTTTCGTCTCTTATCTCAAATAGTAAATCATCCATAACCTCTATATTTGTACAAAAGCCAAATAAACACTCAATCACTCATCCATAATAGTAGGTACATATCTCAAAAACGGCAATAGATCTAAAGAGCTAAAATTTCGCATGGAGGTTTCACTTACTACTAGGTGGGAAATAATTTTTACAATTCGTCATATTGAGTCAAGATGAATTCGACATGACGATACCTCTAGAATCAATTGCACTAGAAACTAGAAATTTGGAAGCTAGATGGCATATATGAAACGCGATTTAGTATATATTTGATACACATGTTCCTTTTGCCAATGCCCAACACGAGTTTGTTGAACAACGTTATCCATCCAAGCGTTCACGCACAACGCTCACGTAAACGTAAACTTTAAATAAAAATTAGAATTTTAGGACGGGAAAATATTCTAACTTCATCTATTTAATAAGGTAAACAACGTTTAAAAATACATTTTTTTAATTGAACCGACACTGACACCGCGGGACGGGTGTCCCGCGACACCTCACATATACATTTTTATTTGGGAAATAGCCCAGTACAAATAGACCAAAAAAGAGCATAAAAGGGGGAAAAATTAAATACTAAACTTTCTTTACGCCATCGTTTAGAAGGTGTTTAGAGAAGCATTTTCCATATTATCATATCGAGTGCCACCGCTTGCTTCCCCCACCACCCCCTATTGAAGACCCAAATTTGGCCTATTCACTGTGACGCCAATATCTCCGAAACAATAGGTGATAACGGTGTGCAGTTTGTTTTAAAATCTTCTATACACTGTCTTCTTTAATTTGATACCCATAACAACATGCTTTTTGCAGTCAAAATGTACCAAAAATCATAAAATATGGTAAAAAGTCGACATTTCTTTTTTCCATTCTGAACAATTTTGACAATAACTTTTTTCCACGGGGTCGGCACTAAAAGTATGGTGAAATAAAACGTGTAGATTATTTTATTAGCTTTAATTTGATGTATAATATGTCATAGCAACTCTAATGCAGNCGTAAACTTTAAATAAAAATTAGAATTTTAGGACGGGAAAATATTCTAACTTCATCTATTTAATAAGGTAAACAACGTTTAAAAATACATTTTTTTAATTGAACCGACACTGACACCGCGGGACGGGTGTCCCGCGACACCTCACATATACATTTTTATTTGGGTAATAGCCCAGTACAAATAGACCAAAAAAGAGCATAAAAGGGGGAAAAATTAAATACTAAACTTTCTTTACGCCATCGTTTAGAAGGTGTTTAGAGAAGCATTTTCCATATTATCATATCGAGTGCCACCGCTTGCTTCCCCCACCACCCCCTATTGAAGACCCAAATTTGGCCTATTCACTGTGACGCCAATATCTCCGAAACAATAGGTGATAACGGTGTGCAGTTTGTTTTAAAATCTTCTATACACTGTCTTCTTTAATTTGATACCCATAACAACATGCTTTTTGCAGTCAAAATGTACCAAAAATCATAAAATATGGTAAAAAGTCGACATTTCTTTTTTCCATTCTGAACAATTTTGACAATAACTTTTTTCCACGGGGTCGGCACTAAAAGTATGGTGAAATAAAACGTGTAGATTATTTTATCAGCTTTAATTTGATGTATAATATGTCATAGCAACTCTAATGCAGAAGGAGTAAAAAAACGGTAATAGAGGATGCGAGTAGTAAGTGAAGCTGCTAATGGTGTCGACTGTGAACTCTATTTAGTCCAGGAAAAAAAGGAATAATAGGGGAAATCATTTATAAAGTATTGAGACTTTGTGAAAACACTCTTAAGGGAATAGTAGTAAGAAACAGTAAGTCCCCGTCTTGGGGGGGGGGGGGGGGGGGGCCCCCCCCACCCTCTTCCTTAAAGTTTAAAATTTTTTTTTTGTTAACTTTTCTCGCCAAACAGTTTATTTTTGAAGTGAAATGTTCTTATTAAAAATATTTCTCCCATAATGCTGTACAAAAAAGGTCCTATGCATGTTTAAAGTGAGACGAACCGTTTTCTAGATATTGTAGCTAGACAAAAATAAAAATGCAATGCCACATTTTTGCGAACTAAAAACTTACGTTTAGGATGGCTCGAAAAATTATTCTTCGGAAATCTAAAAACATGTAGTGATAAAAACTTGCTACTATGCTAGAAACAAAAGATCCCAAAAGTTAGGCTCATTTGAACAACTGCTAGATTGCGCCCCGTCGCATTGAAGTTTGATTTTTATATGAAATTCTAATAAAATAGGCATGTTGTGGCATTTCGTTTTATTTTTTGGTCTTAAAATATATTATGAGTGTGGTTTCACTGCTAAATATATTTTATAGACATTTAGTGCTGGTGGAAAGTACATAGTTTAAAAAATTAAGTTGTTTAGTTTAGCCTGTAAAAGATGACATATATAATTTTTTCGAAATAAAATAACAATAAAAAAAATCCGTAGAAGCTACATTCCACGTTTAGGTAAATGAAAAAATTTTTTTTCTTCATATTAATACATTTCATATTCTTCACATGTATAGCTTATAATAAAATGTAATAATTCAATTAATATTGTGGTATTAGTATTTTTTATGAAATTACATACATAGTCATTATGTGAAAGCAAGCAGTACGTAAGAGAATGCCCCAATGCTAAAAAAAAAAACATTTGACTATTTTTTATTTATTTATTTTTTTTTTTATAAAAAAACTAATAACAAAAACTATAACTAATAATTTAAAAGAGTGTATTTTATACCCCACCCCCCCCCTCCTTTAACCAAAATTGGGTGGGGGTTCAGCCATATTCAGTAAGGTGGTCAAATCTGATCTCAGGAGGTTTTTTTGTAAAGAAGTTAAAAGCAGCCATATCTTCTTTATATTATTTAGCTTACCTTTTGACTATTTTTTTTATTTTATAGTAAAACTAAGAACATGTGTTTATCTAATAATTTAAAAGAGTGTATTTTATACCCCCAATTATATTAATAATATTTTTGTGAAATATTGTGTGCAGGAAGAGAAGCGCATAAATGAGTACTGCTGATGAATTCCCAACTCGAATTATGGTACCTTCAACCATACTCTTGTCCCTTGCCCTGTCTACTATCTTACCAAACAGCCCTACTCTCACTTAGTATCAACAATACCTTGCTAGAGCGTTAACTTCTATAATTTACTTCTATATAGTGACTTTTTTTGTTGAGAAATATACTTAAGTTAAATACCTAGCATTTTAATGGGAAGTTTAGTGACATGGAAAAATAAATAAAAATATTGAGCAATACTACAGCATCAACTGAATTTACTGATTAGAGTAGTCCTCATTGTAAGTATTTAGTGAGTTAAATTTAATATGCCAATCTATAAATATAATTAAATACTACAAGTTGTTAAGGAACCAACGAAGAATAGTAAATAATGATGAGGCGAAATTAAAATTCCTTTTAAGCTACAAGCTACACGCCAAGTTTAGGTGTGTAGGTGAGTTAAGGTGAGCTATGCTATAGGGTAAGATAGCAGACAGGGCAAGGGACAAGACAAGAGTATGGTTGAAGGTACCATAATTCGAGTTGGGAATTCATCAGCAGTACTCATTAAAGCGCTTCTTTTTCTACCTGCACACAATATTTCACAAAAAATACTATATATTATAATAGGTAAGCTAAATAATATAAAGAAGATTTGGCTGCTTTTAACTTTTTTACAAAAAAAAAACCACCTGAGATCTTTTGACCACCTTACTGAATATGGCTGTATAATATATTTTATTATACTAATATAATATATTTAACTAATATAATATATTTTAAGACCAAAAAATAATACGAAATGCCACAACATGCCTATTTTATTAGAATTTCATATAAAAATCAAACTTCAATGCGACGGGGCGCGACCTAGCAGTTGTTCAAATGAGCCTAACTTTTGGGATCTTTTGTTTCTAGCATAGTAGCAAGTTTTTATCACTACATGTTTNTTTTACAGGCTAAACTAAACAACTTAATTTTTTAAACTATGTACTTTCCACCAGCACTAAATGTCTATAAAATATATTTAACAGTGAAACCACACTCATAATATATTTTAAGACCAAAAAATAAAACGAAATGCCACAACATGCCTATTTTATTAGAATTTCATATAAAAATCAAACTTCAATGCGACGGGGCGCAATCTAGCAGTTGTTCAAATGAGCCTAACTTTTGGGATCTTTTGTTTCTGGCATAGTAGCAAGTTTTTATCACTACATGTTTTTAGATTTCCGAAGAATAATTTTTCGAGCCATCCTAAACGTAAGTTTTTAGTTCGCAAAAATGTGGCATTGCATTTTTATTTTTGTCTAGCTAATATCTAGAAAACGGTTTGTCTCACTTTAAACATGCATAGGACCTTTTTTGTCCTATGCAGCATTATGGGAGAAATATTTTTGATAAGAACATTTCACTTCAAAAAATAAACTTTTTGGCGAGAAAAGTTAAAAAAAAAGTAAATTTTAAACTTAAAGGAGGAGAGAGGGGGATGCCCCCCCCCCTTGAAGGGGGGACTTTACTGTTCCTTACTACTACACTTTTAAGAGTGTTTTCACAGTCTGAATACTTTATAAATGATTTCCCATATTATTCCTTTTTTTCCTGGACTGAATAGAGTGCACAGTCGACACCATTAGCAGCTCACTACACGCATCCTCTATTACCGCTTTTTTACTCCTCCTGCATTAGAGTTATTATGACTTATTATACATCAATTTAAAGCTGATAACATAATCTACACGTTTTATTTCACCATACTTTTAGTGCCGACCCCGTGGAAAAAAGTTATTGTCAAAATTGTTCAGAATGGAAAAAAGAAATGTTGACTTTTTACCATATTTTATGATTTTTGGTACATTTTGACTGCAAAAAGTTGATTGTTTTTATGGGTATCAAATTAAAGAGGACAGTGTGTAGAAGATTTTAAAACAAACTGCACACCTTTATCACTTATTGTTCCGAAGATATTGGTGTTACAGTGAATTGGCCAAATTTGGGTCTTCAATAGGGGGTGGTGGGGGAAGCAAGCGGTGGCACTCGATATGATAATATGGAAAATGTTTCTCTAAACACCTTCTAAACGATGGCGTAAAGAAAGTTTAGTATTTAATTCCCCCCCCCCCCTTTTTGCCTATTTGTACTGGGCTAAAAGGGTTTTCCACTAGACCATTTTAATTGAAGATAGCGGTCATATATAAATATAAATTAATTAATTGTACTAAGAAAATCTAAACAAATAAATTGTAAGCACTTGAACTAATCTCAGACTATACTTAAGATACATTTTGTAAGATCATTTTATAAACAGTAATATTACAGAAGTTACACCCCTACACGAGATTTATCTCATTGGGGTAATTCCTATATGCACCTATGTATAAAAAAATTAGTATGTAAAACTTATTTTTTGGAATAAAATATATTATTTATTTATTTATATAGTTATTTGAAACTAAATCCATAACTTTAATTATCACCACTTCTTTGAAACGCTAAAATAAGGTCATTGTATTTGGTATGAAATTTTCTAAAATAACATTGATGTCTGCCAAGAAAAGATTTTCTAAAATTTAGTGCCTAAATACATACTTACAACGCATAGAGGTGCAAATGCTCGATAAAGGTCTGAAGTACTGCCCTCCTTATAAACCTAACGACCACGACCTCATTAATCTTGTCACCGCAGTTGACT
Source organism: Gerris buenoi (assembly GCA_001010745.2). Lineage (NCBI taxonomy): Eukaryota > Metazoa > Arthropoda > Insecta > Hemiptera > Gerridae > Gerris > Gerris buenoi. Next base: position 8,474 of record KZ653843.1, on the reverse strand, counting down.
CTATATGTGAGAACCAAGACTGTAAGATCGACTCAGCAAGAATTATTAAGAGTTTTCTTTCACGGGATAAAACAAAATAAAACTAAGAATAATAATAATATAAGAAATATCAAAGTAGTACGCGACATAAAAGATAAGATAAAGGATAAAGATCTAATTGTTCTCAAGGCTGATATAGGTAGCTGTACCGTAATTATGGAGAAAAATGAATACCATAATAAGGTCTCTAATTTTCTAGACATTAATGGGTTTAAATTACTGGATAAAGACCCCACTAGCGGTTTTCAACAGAGCATAAGAGATGCGCTAAAAAATACCACTAGTTTATTTCCTGAAAAATTTAACACTCAGAGCCTTATAACGATGAATCCCCTAGCTCCACGTTTTTACGGCTCACCGAAGGTTCATAAGGACGGCATACCTATTCGACCTATTGTGTCGTTCTGCTCATCTCCAACAGATAAATTAGTGAAACATCTTAACAAATTATTCTATTCAATGAACAATTTCCAAGCTGCAGACAGTGTTAAGAACACAGCGGAGTTCATCAAAATATTAGATGGTATAAAGATACCTCGTCAGGCTATTTTAGTGTCTTTCGATGTTAAGGATCTATACACAAGCGTTCCGAAAGATAGAACATTAGCTATTTTGAATCGACTCCTTAACAAACACTGTTCAAATAAAATAGTAATTCAAGAATTCACCCACCTGTTAGATTTTTGTTTATCTCAAAATTACTTCTGCTATAATAACAAGATGTATTCAGCCACGGAAGGATTGGCCATGGGTGCCCCCCTGTCAGCTTTAGGATCTAATGCCTTTTTACATTACTTTTATAAGGAGTTTGTTAGCAGTCCACACAATCAGTTTCGTAAATATATTTTTAAATGGGTTAGATACGTTGACGAAATTTTTTGTATTTGGACCGGTTCGACAGCGGAACTTTATGATTTCTTGGATTATTTAAACACATGCTTCCATACCATCAAGTTTGCTGTTGAAATCGAGGTTAATAATCAGTTAAATTATCTTGACCTCACAGTCATGAGAACAGCCGACATGTTAAGATATGAGATTTACCGCAAACCTACCGCAACTGACACCGTGATCCATGCTAACTCTAATCACCCTTGGGCCCATAAGTTAGCGGCCTTCAACTCTATGGTTCATCGACTTCTAGCTTTGCCTTTAGACCCTGAAGCTTACAGGAAGGAGGTTAGTACCATTAAAACAATAGCAAAGAACAACGGCTATAGCGACGGACTGGTCGACAAAATTATGATAAAAAAGAATCGTAAGTTATTATTACAAGCTATGGGTGCTTCTATAGTAAATGAACCGAGGGAGAGGACATGGTGCTCCATTCCATATCTTGGCTTTATTTCGGACAGGCTGGCGAAAATCTTAACTAGGTATGAGTACAACGTAGGCTTCAGCACGAATAAATCTTTACAGGCTCAACTTAGTTATGTGAAGGACCCGGTTAGCGTTGAAAACAAAAGCGGTGTTTACGTTATTGTCTGCGGCGACTGCGACGCTGAATACGTGGGTCAAACGGGACGTAACTTCAAGATACGCGCAAAGGAACACCTTCAAGGATCAAACAGTACGTTTAATCAGCTCCTTACCGATTGTAATCATATGCAAGCGCAGCACAAGATCGGCTTCCTCCATTATGCGCAGAAAGGGCGTAAGCTTGATTCTCTAGAGAAGTTTGAGATAATAAGGAGTCAACGCAGGGCCGGCGAGATGAACCTTAACGAGAGAGGGGACGGTTCGCTTCTGATAAGGACTCTGGCGTCGGTTTCTACGAGAATCAGTCTTATGTCCATCTCCGACATGATATAGGCTCACCTCTCTATAAAACAATTTTCTTATTTTTTATGTAACTCTTTCCTTCCTCAATCGGTAAGCTGTTTTATTATTCAGTTTGCTTTAACTCAATGTTTCCTGTTTTATAATGTTTTCATTTAGTTTTTAATTTCCTGACTGATTTTTGTACATTTTATTTGTTTATTTTATTTTATTTTTTGTATTATTTATTTATTTTGGCTTGATTTTTGCCTTTTTAATTGTTATTAACTTTTTGTTGTCATTGTTAATTTTTTTTTTTTTTTTTTTTTTTTTTTTTTTTTTTTTCTTTTTAATTTTATATTTTTTTTTTTTTTTTTTTTTTTTTTTTTTTTTTTTTTTTTTTTTATCTAAGTTTTATTGTTTTTACTAAGTCACTTTTTGCTTGTTTGGTCTTAGGCACTGATGATGGCCTCATGAAGGCTGAAAGCTGCTTTGTTGAATAAACCAGTTAGAATTTACGTGTTACGTGGAAAGACAATTTTTGTTATTCCTTTAGTGCCTAAAGGTTAAATTTTGTAACTAAATTTAAAAGAAAAGGAGGACCTTTTTCCTGGCTGATCTTCTGAAGTAAAATTAAATAATTGGGGATAGACTACTTTTAGGATATAAGCATATATATTAGTAAAATATGTACACTGCACAACAAAACTTAAGTTTGTAAGTACCACCATCACAATTATAAGCTCCAATAAAAGTACCAGTTTTTATACAATTATCTGGCATATATGTCTCTGGCAGCTATAAGGCCACAGGCTGGCAGTATGCCAGCTAAGACCGGCTAGTAAAATATATTAGAACCATATTCCAGTTAAAATATTATTAAATTAATTAATTCACTATAAATATATAGATACGAACTTTGAACTGTTGTTGGCAAAATTATATAAATGAACAATCCTGTCTTTTTACAAAACTTCACTTGTTTATGAGGTACAAATTTTTTAATAATTTTTTAACCCACCTTTCGACTACTTAAAAAGCTGAAGCTTTCACAGATTACGTATTTCCGATGAAAATGCTAGTTATTCACATTTGGTTTTATACATGCACACTGATTACTTTACTATGCCGTAGAGTATAACAAAAGTGTAGAGATCAGAGACAAGGGGACTGAATAAAGCCAATGTTAATTGAACATTTACTATAAAAAGACGTGATATTCAGTGTTGGAGTACAAATTATAGACTGTGGTGTTCCACCAGAGGAGGAGGTTGATTGGACACATGCTCCATACGTAAGAAAGTAATACAGTCCGTCAAGCTCTGGATTAAAATCCGCAAGGATTCGAGAAGGGGAGGCCCCAATCGCATTTGAAAGAAGAATTTGGAAGAAAAAGGGATATATAAAAGAGCAAAAACCTGTCAAATTACTTGGTGAGGAATCGAATCTGTTGAAGGAAGTTTGTTAATGCTTTATGCTCCAATTCACAGTTCAAGGTATTAACTCAAACATAATTAAGAAGACCAACTAAATATTTATAATAGCAAATCAATACAAAATCAGTGAAGCCGAGTGATTAGCATACTCACAAACTCTCTTCTGAAACCAAGGTCATAAGCGATATACCTGAAGATGTTTCGAATCCCAGGGAAGTAACATAAGTTTTACACTGATGATTATATGAAGTAGTATTAGTGAAGAAGCTGATGCTCTCCGTCATGTAGGAAGTGCACCGGGTTAGCTCCTGCCCGAAGAAAAACCGATACGAGGTCAATTTATTAGGTTTAGAATCCAACTTCGAGTAGAACTCCATCCCCTCCATCCCCAACGCAGTTGTGGCTTTCTTATTTTTACTGAACAAATGAAAATTTGTACTTGTGTTAATTTAATAATTACTTATCTAGTAATTTTAGGAATCACAATGAACATTTAAGCTTTTGCAGAGATGTTTGACCAAACCCTTTGCAGTAGGGATATTTATTTTTTATTCTCAAATTATTTACTTTAAAATGTTTAAAGTAAGTTGGGGTTTGAACTAAATGTTTATAAAGTTTGAATGTTTATATTGGGATGTCGCATGTGTCTACACGATAATCTCATGCGGCGAAGCATCCCCAGTCAATATGAAGCACTAAGGAGCAAAACTCCTCTGTGCTTACAAGCCTTACAGGACTTGACTCAAACTTATTTAATATATCAGTGATCTCAGTTAATTAGTAAAGTTCCACTTGAGTTGCTTTAGGTAATGTCGTGTGTAGTTTAACCCACGAGTCACCTGATTAAATTCATTCACATAATTAATTTTCCAGGAAACTTCTCTCATGTATGAACAAGACATGATTACCTCAAACTTTACAGTACATTCTGTATACAATTTGGTTACTTCATTTTTTTTTTTTTTTTTTTTTTTTTTTTTTTTTTTTTTTTNTTTTTTTTTTTTTTTTTTTTTTTTTTTTTTTTTTTTTTTTTTTTTTTTTTTTTTTTTCATTTACTAATAAATTAAATATGATATATAATATAATTGATTAAGATTGATTATCTGTAAAAATATATTTAGTTTTATTTAATTTGCATCATTCACGTTTCTAGCAGAAGACTGTTTTACTTTCTCACATGAAGAAAATGTATTGTGATAACTCGAAAATTCGACTTTGTAATTTTGAAGGATTAACACGTTTTGAGGTCCCCTGAGTCCAAAAAAGTTTTTTTTTTAATTATATCTTTCTGACATCTGTCTGTGTGGACCACAGACACTTGGAGCCTAAACTATTGGTCCGATTTTTACGAAATTGGGTATACACTTGTACTGAAAAATCCCGAGGCTAAATCAAGAAACGAATTTCAGCTCTAAATTTGGGGGCGCTACCTAAGAAAACTAATAAATGGAAAATACTGGGCTAAGTAATTATGAGCTCGTAAATAAGAAAGTTTGTCTGATTTGTCTTGGACCATTTTTTTTTTTTTTTTTTTTTTTGTAACAGCATTGAAAACCCCTTAAGGTTTCTCTAAATGAAAATTTGGGCTAGGATTTTTATTTAAACCAGGAAAAACAAACTAAGACCCCAAAGTTTAAAGAAGACTTTGAAGAAACGTAATCTACATTTACAATTTTTTCGATTTTGTTTTTACCTGATAAACTAATGGTTTATTTTTGATTAATACATTTAACTGCAGCCTACGATGTTCTTTGGAACTATGTAGAATAGACTATGAGTTTTCTTTGAACTACAAACCACGGGAGTTGTTATTGTAACTATGTAGCTAACTAAATTTATTCTTTGTAACTTTTAACTAAACTAAAAATTATCGAAGTTGTTCTTAGAACTATCTAGCAACTGTAGCTGTAGCAACTGTAATTCAGAGTTTTCATTAGATGTATTTTTAAATTTCGGATAACACTAACAAATTTAAAATAGTCTTGCATAGTATTCATCTTTGAACTTTGCCTATTCGAATAATGACATTCAATTAATTATATTTAAATTAAAAAAAGCAATTCACCAGAACAAAAAATAACATTATTTACTCCAATATAAGTTGTCACGCCGAGGAATCGAACCCCATCTCGTTCCACTCATGATTCAGTGATAGCCGAGCAGAGGTGGTTTTACCGCCACGGCTACGCTACCTCCCTGTGCCAGACTAACTACGATACTCCTTTACAATTTAACTTCATACATGTTCTAAAATATTCGAATGTCACCATTGTGGGAAGAAGTTTTTTATCCGAACCCAAATGAAACGTCATGTTAAACGATGTTTCAGGGGGCTTAAGAGAAAAAACGTCTTCCCTTAGCAATCTATGACGAAAAAACAGCGACTCTACTGTGTACCGAATATGGTACTGTCGTTTCGATGAATGGTAACGCGGTAGACGTCTTTGTAAAAAATATGAATTTTAACTCCGACCCGGCCTTGTTTTTCGAAGAAAATCGACAAAGATTAAAGACTGTACTTAGCGACTATATTGAAAAATGGAACAATATGAAAACTAATACGATGTTTGAATGTAAATACATTAAGGATGAGGGGACTGTGACTGAATCGATGACTGACGCTAACTTTAAAACAAAGACGGAAAGACTAGACTTATCTACAGACTTTGACAATTACATTGACAATGTTATAGAAAAATTAATTAGGGAAATTGAGACGTTCTTCAATGGGTTCTGGCTGGAAACTTTTCCGTGTCAACGGACTTTTAATCAGAATGTCTAAGTACAAACCTTTGAAGGGGGGTTGTAGAATTATTTTGCCAAAAAAGATTGCAAATACAAAATCCGTGATAAACATACAAAATTCTGACGAGTACTGTTTTAAGTACTCTATACTATCGTCCATGTTAGACCATAATTATAATCAACTTGGAAATTATAAACTTATTAATCATAATTATTCTTTTTCGGGAATTTCATTTCCCACGTCTTTAAAAGATGTGGAGAAATTTGAAAAACTTAATAATGTAAGTATAAACATTTATGCATTAGACAAGGATAATTTCGTTTATCCGCGTCAAATTTCTAAATTTATTAGATCGAGTGTTCAGCATTTCGATCTCTTATACTTACAAAATGAGTCACATGGACATTTTTGTTTGATAAAAAATTTTTCGCGTCTTGTTTCCTC
>KZ653842.1:32426-46481 GCA_001010745.2 Gerris buenoi | reverse complement strand
TAAAACCATTTGCTTTAAAGCTCACAGAAAGGAGCAAACTTCGTTTTTTGAAACAGTAGTTTCATTTGGTTTCATGAAACATGTTTGACGCAACCAAAATGTCAGGTTTCGTCAAAACCAAGTTGCACGTGATTTCATGTTTATTGTTTATATTTATATTTTCATTGCTTGTCATTTCAGTTTTATTATTGTTTTGTTGGGTGTTTAGTTGTTTGTGTCGTTTTATATTCAAAATGAGTGAATTACGAAACATTCAATTAATAGAATGTATAGAAAAATTCCCTTGTTTGTACAACATTAACATAAAAGAATATAGCAACAGGGACCAAGTTCAAAAGGCATGGGAAAGCATAGCGAATGAACTCAAGAGTACAGGTGAGTACTTTACTATAAAGCAAAATTCAGTACATAAAAGTATTATTTTTAATACATAATTTTCAATCATGTAGCTCAAATTCAAGGTATTTTAAATAAGTACTTTCATTAACTAGCCTCTTCCTAATTACTGAGTTGCCATTGGGGAGGGATAGCAACCCCAGGCATAATAAAATATTTGGTGAGGTATTCTCTTATTCCTTTCGCTGATTTCAGTTTTACATAATTAAGATTTGGATCGCCTGCATTTAGACACAGGCACTCTTTATTATGCACTTAACTGTTTCTTCAGAGCAATTCATCGGCGTGTGAAATACTCTAAACTTTGCTGTCAACATTCCAAACAGTCACATTCGACAGTTTTACGGGCCAATGATAGCCTATAGTTAAAAATTATTCGTTCCCTATTTAGAGTGGTCCTTGGGTACGGCCTCATAAGATACTCCTTTAAGGGAAATGCCACGTCCCCACGAAAAAAAAAATAGGGAACTTTAGCTTTAGTTTCCTTGTTTTCATCAAGGGGTAGTGGATCTGGTGGTGGTATCCTAAGACCGTTCCGGTCCAGCCAACGACCTAAACGAGAAGTTTTAAACACGCCAGCATCGCTATTTCTTCCGTATTAAATACGTCATCGTCAGAGGACATGATGGAACTGTCAGAAAAAAAGTTTTCTCTTTGCGGATTAAAAACGTGAAACAGGTTTCATGAAACTGGTTTCATAAAACTTCATGAAACTGGATCATAAAACTGGTTTCATAAAACTTGATGAAACTGGTTTCATAAAACTTGATGAAACTGGTTTCATGAAACTTGATGAAACTGGTTTCATAAAACTTGATGAAACTGGTTTCATAAAACTTGATGAAACTGGCTTCATGAAACTAGTTTCATGAAACTTGTTTCTTCAGTGTGCACAGCGCCTTATTTTCCTCCTTTTCGTAGTGCTGTTTAAAAAATTTGCAAATTACTTCTTGTTGTATCTTTAAGAATGTAACTATAGCGTTCTATGGTAAATGCAAGACTGACTTATATTTCATAAATATACATATTAAATTAGATATGACAACTTTTCATGGACACAAAGTATGTGTCAGTCCTCCGCCCTTAATTGACGAGGAACGCAGTTGGTCAATATGTCTGCGATGTTCAACTTGTGTTCCATCTTCTTTCACCGTGTAGTGGAGTTGACCGTGTCTGGCTACCACTGTTCCGAAGATCCACTTCTTTCCTCCACTTCTATAATTTTGCGCCAGCACTCTCACTCTCTCTCCCAACACGAACAATCTCGTTGGTGGTCTTAAATTTTTCCTTGTATTCGGGTCTTCTTTTATGTCATGTATCCAATTACGGTCAAAAATTGGTGTTCCTTTTACTAAAAATTGTCCAGTTTTGTCACATGTTATCAGATTTATTTCGTGTTCATAATTTTCCTCGTTTTCCGAAAATTGTTCGTTAGTTGTCCATACGTCCTTTTCTTCTGTTAATTGTTAAAGTTCTGTTGTTTTTGTCAAACATACCTTTTCTAAGTGTCCATATTTTTTACAGTTCGTACACATTGTCTTCATGTGCCTACAGTTTTGTGCCCTATGTTCTTTTGAGCCACACCTAAAACAGTGACCTTTTAATAAATCAATTGGGTTCGATTTTTGGGCCCCATATATTAGTGCTCCAAGCGGCAGTTTGGTGAAACAGTATCGATACCTCGATAAAAACTCGAAATTTATCTGATATCAGCTGATTACAATAAGTGATATCTTCTTACGACATTCAATATTTTTATTTTTAATACAGTTTTCTTCATAAATAATGTACTTTAATGTTTGTTGTTAACCTTATTAATTAGCTAAAGGTAGAAACGTTGTTAATAAACGTGTAATAATTCCTAGATAACCAATAGCAATCTTCTTTGAGTGGGGTATCAAATAAATGCTACTGATNAGTGGAGATAGTAAAGCAGTGGAGATAGTAAAGCAGTGGAGATAGTAAAGCAGTGGAGATAGTAAAGCAGTGGAGATAGTAAAGCAGTGGAGATAGTAAAGCAGTGGAGATAGTAAAGCAGTGGAGATAGTAAAGCAGTGGAGATAGTAAAGCAGTGGAGATAGTAAAGCAGTGGAGATAGTAAAGCAGTGGAGATAGTAAAGCAGTGGAGATAGTAAAGCAGTGGAGATAGTAAAGCAGTGGAGATAGTAAAGCAGTGGAGATAGTAAAGCAGTGGAGATAGTAAAGCAGTGGAGATAGTAAAGCAGTGGAGATAGTAAAGCAGTGGAGATAGTAAAGCAGTGGAGATAGTAAAGCAGTGGAGATAGTAAAGCAGTGGAGATAGTAAAGCAGTGGAGATAGTAAAGCAGTGGAGATAGTAAAGCAGTGGAGATAGTAAAGCAGTGGAGATAGTAAAGCAGTGGAGATAGTAAAGCAGTGGAGATAGTAAAGCAGTGGAGATAGTAAAGCAGTGGAGATAGTAAAGCAGTGGAGATAGTAAAGCAGTGGAGATAGTAAAGCAGTGGAGATAGTAAAGCAGTGGAGATAGTAAAGCAGTGGAGATAGTAAAGCAGTGGAGATAGTAAAGCAGTGGAGATAGTAAAGCAGTGGAGATAGTAAAGCAGTGGAGATAGTAAAGCAGTGGAGATAGTAAAGCAGTGGAGATAGTAAAGCAGTGGAGATAGTAAAGCAGTGGAGATAGTAAAGCAGTGGAGATAGTAAAGCAGTGGAGATAGTAAAGCAGTGGAGATAGTAAAGCAGTGGAGATAGTAAAGCAGTGGAGATAGTAAAGCAGTGGAGATAGTAAAGCAGTGGAGATAGTAAAGCAGTGGAGATAGTAAAGCAGTGGAGATAGTAAAGCAGTGGAGATAGTAAAGCAGTGGAGATAGTAAAGCAGTGGAGATAGTAAAGCAGTGGAGATAGTAAAGCAGTGGAGATAGTAAAGCAGTGGAGATAGTAAAGCAGTGGAGATAGTAAAGCAGTGGAGATAGTAAAGCAGTGGAGATAGTAAAGCAGTGGAGATAGTAAAGCAGTGGAGATAGTAAAGCAGTGGAGATAGTAAAGCAGTGGAGATAGTAAAGCAGTGGAGATAGTAAAGCAGTGGAGATAGTAAAGCAGTGGAGATAGTAAAGCAGTGGAGATAGTAAAGCAGTGGAGATAGTAAAGCAGTGGAGATAGTAAAGCAGTGGAGATAGTAAAGCAGTGGAGATAGTAAAGCAGTGGAGATAGTAAAGCAGTGGAGATAGTAAAGCAGTGGAGATAGTAAAGCAGTGGAGATAGTAAAGCAGTGGAGATAGTAAAGCAGTGGAGATAGTAAAGCAGTGGAGATAGTAAAGCAGTGGAGATAGTAAAGCAGTGGAGATAGTAAAGCAGTGGAGATAGTAAAGCAGTGGAGATAGTAAAGCAGTGGAGATAGTAAAGCAGTGGAGATAGTAAAGCAGTGGAGATAGTAAAGCAGTGGAGATAGTAAAGCAGTGGAGATAGTAAAGCAGTGGAGATAGTAAAGCAGTGGAGATAGTAAAGCAGTGGAGATAGTAAAGCAGTGGAGATAGTAAAGCAGTGGAGATAGTAAAGCAGTGGAGATAGTAAAGCAGTGGAGATAGTAAAGCAGTGGAGATAGTAAAGCAGTGGAGATAGTAAAGCAGTGGAGATAGTAAAGCAGTGGAGATAGTAAAGCAGTGGAGATAGTAAAGCAGTGGAGATAGTAAAGCAGTGGAGATAGTAAAGCAGTGGAGATAGTAAAGCAGTGGAGATAGTAAAGCAGTGGAGATAGTAAAGCAGTGGAGATAGTAAAGCAGTGGAGATAGTAAAGCAGTGGAGATAGTAAAGCAGTGGAGATAGTAAAGCAGTGGAGATAGTAAAGCAGTGGAGATAGTAAAGCAGTGGAGATAGTAAAGCAGTGGAGATAGCTGAACAAAGTTATGCATCAAATCCATCCATTCAAGAAAACATACTTTTCTTCCTGTAACAGAAAATAATATAATTCAGATTGTTTTAAACAAGAAACAATCGCAAGCTAAAGACTGTTACGGTTTAACAAACACTTTGGTTAAAGAAAATCTAATTCATATTAAAACACCACTTACCTCTTTAATTAACAGCAGTTTAAAAGAGGGAATATTTCCTGACTCATTAAAAACCACTAAAGTTACTCCTATATACAAGAAAGGGAATGAAGACTTACCGGAAAGTTACAGACCTCTTAGTATCACTCCAATATTAGGCAAGATACTGGAAGCCGCAGTCAAGATCCAACTGGTAAATTACCTGGAAACTAATAAGTTATTAGCAACGACACAATACGGTTACAGGAAGGGAAGGTCAACAATAGAAGCTATCATTAAAGTTGTTGAGTCTGCACTCGAAGGATTAGAGAACGGAGAACACACTCTTCTCACATGCTGCGATCTATCTAAAGCATTCGATCGAGTATGCATTCCGACTCTTCTTAAAAAATGCGAATTACTGAACATTAAGGGAAACGCTCACAAGTTGCTGAAGGAATTCTTACAAGATAGAATTCAGTACGTGGAATATAATAACACTTGTTCAGAACGTGAATTAGTCAATAGAGGAGTACCACAAGGGTCCATTTTAGGTCCTATACTTTATTTGATAAGTACAAATGATATGTCGATATTCATGGACTTGACCAAAGCTGACGACATAATTGAAGATCTACCTACCTTCGCGGACGATTCTAACTTAACTCACCGTCATAAAAATGAAGATCTACTGAAACAAATAAGCCAAGAAAGATTAATAAAGTTAGGAGAATGGTTTAGTAGCAACGACTTCTTACTAAATAAAGACAAAACTCAATCTTTACTTATCAGTCTTAGATTAGAGAAAGAACAAACACCAGTCAAATTTCTTGGAGTCACGGTAGATGGGAAATTAAGTTGGAAAGACCATGTCATTGCTATAACTAAAAGCGTAGCCCGATACTTATTCGTTTTCAGGAAGCTGAGAGACTCATTACCAGAAGAAACACTGGTACTTGTGTACAAATCCCTTGTACAGAGTCGAATAAGTTATGCCATTGTGGTCTGGGGACACGTCAATCTTGATGCCTTACTTATCTATCAGAAGAAAATAATAAGGAGAATAACCGGAGCAAAACCAGCATCACACTGCAAATCTTCATTTAAAAGACTAGGCATTATGACAGTTGTCAATCTTTTTATTTATAATTCATTAATTTATATTAAAACTAATACTAACAAATTTAAAACGAACAATTTTAATCATAATTATAATACAAAAAATAGAAATTTACTTACCATTCCCAGCCATAGACTAAAAAAATCAGAAGTAGGTCACCATATTTTAGGAATTAAGTTGTTTAATAAAAAACCAGTGATTCAAGAGTTACCATTAGACGAGTTTAAAAAATATATCAAAAAAGCTCTCACAATACATCCTTACTATACCATTAAAGAATATTTTCAAAGTGATCGTTGTTTTAATTATTTGTGTGTGTGTCTTATTTACTTACTTTTAATTTATTTAATTATTATGCTAAATTCTATGCATGTAACCTATGACGTTTGCTATTGTACGAAATGATGTATACTGCAGCAAATAAAGATGTTTATGTTTATGAATTTTTCCTTGTATTTGGGTCTTCTTTTATGTCATGTATCCAATTACGGTCAAAAATTGGTGTTCGTTTAACTAAAAATTGTCCAGTTTTGTCAAATGTTATCAGATTTATTTCGTGTTCATAATTTTCCTCGTTTTCCGAAAATTGCTCGTTAGTTGTCCATACGTCCTTTTCTTCTGTTAATTGTTAAAGTTCTGTTGTTTTTGTCAAACATACCTTTTCTAAGTGTCCATATTTTTTACAGTTCGTACAAATTGTCTCTATGTGCCTACAGTTCTGTGCCCTATGTTCTTTTGAGCCACACCTAAAACAGTGACCTTTTAATAAATCAAGTGGGTTCAATTTTTGTTTTTGAAAATTTGATTCTGTCAGCTGTCTTGTCTCCTCGAATTGTTTTTACTTAATTGAAATATTGTATGATTTTGTTCCTGTTTGGATATAAGTAAATTGTCATTTTTTGCCAGTTCGTTGTAGCTATGTCTACTGTCTGTGCGAAAGATAAGTCTTTATCATCTTGTAATAATTTTGTTCGTATGTCTGTGTCAATTAATCCCCTAATAAATTGTAGTCGAAGAAAAATGTCAGAAATTGGTTTACCACAGGTACAATTCAACTCGCAATCTGTCGCAAGTTTGCGTAATTGTGTAGAGAACTCTAACACACTTTCGAGTTGTTGTTGTGTTCTTGAAATGAACTTATGTTGCCTTGCCCAAACGCTAGGCTTTGGGTCTAAATGTTTTTTACAAATTTTGATTAGTGTCTCGTATGTCTGTTCAGTAGGGTTCTCTGGTGTTAATATGTCATATAGTTTTTGATGAAGTTGTGGTGTAAGAGCGTGTAAGAAAGTATATGTTTTCAATTTTGGGTCCTCTAATTGTAAAAAGTAAATGAAAGTCTCAAAGCGTGTAACAAAATTTGAAAATGTTTCATCGTCCTGATAAGTGGTAAAATTTAAGGTTAAAGTTGTTTGATAACAATATTTATTTTTTTCTATATTAGAAGTCATAGTATTATCCGTATTCCTAGGTGTTGTATTAGTAATCCTTAATGATTGTATAATGGTTTTTATTTCTAAATTGTATTCCATAATTTGTGTACGNCAATGGTTCAAGGTGTTATTTGTGGGTTAAATGGAACCAGTATGACTGATTATCTCAAACGTTGCTATGAGGCTTTGAAGGTTGAAAACAAAGACGTCTTAAGCGGCCCACACACTAACAGTTTAACTGAAGATAATGATCTGACAGTCCACGGAGCTTGGCCACACACTCGTCAGTTTTCCTTAAGATGACGGACTGCAGTCGGAGGTGAAATGTAGGTGTGTGAAGGGTAGAGGCGAGGATCGGATGGGAGGAGAGACGACAGTCCGTGGACTGTCAGGCCTGTGCCTCAAGGACAAAGCCGCCCTACACTATCAGTCAGCCTGCAGTCGTGTAGAGTGAATCGTCTTTATTTTGTTTATTTCCCTCTGTCGGACTGCAGTTAAAAATCGACAGATATCGGCCTGTAGGGATTTATCGCACAGTGTATGGCGCATACAGGCACAGATCTGTAGTTCTTTACGATTGGCTGCAGGCGACGGACGGTTAATAAGTTGTGGTCTGAGATTTCGGACGTTAATCGTGAACGATAACGGCCTGCAGTTAAACTGTAAGTGTGTGGACCCCTTTAAAGGGTTTTTCAACAATCCATCTTTGTTCCAGTCATTACAAAAAGCAAATTACGCGCCATATGAGGCTGTGCCATAAAGATATTTCTAAATCAGGTATTGATTTTGTTAAAGGTATTTTAAGTATAATTATTTACTCCCAAAGCTACAAAGAATTGAAGGATATATTTTAAAAAAATGGTATGAATTATTATCTCCTACTGATACGGTCAAAACTCGCACATGCCATTTGTCATTGGCGGGTGCTCATGACTACTAAGATTCTAATGAGAGTACCGACATGGACAATGACCTCGATACTATGGTTCAAGGTTTAGAGCAAGAAAATCTTGTAGAGAGACGAAATTTTGATTATCGTGGGAATAGAGGATAACATTTATTACTTACCTAGTTTCCCTCACTATTTAATTAACTTCGGTCTACGCCTGGCCTCTTTCATTATTAACGAAGATTCTCTCAATATCCAAATGAGAGCGTCACTAATGAATGACTCAGTGGATAAATAAAAATTCAGAACGTTGGTCAAAAAGAAAGAAAGGAACCAAGACTTGTGTGAATCATTATACCGAATTTAAAGAAATCTAAATTCAACAATTGAGCACCCAAGTCCTTTATCACCCTCAAAAATTACTAGTATGGCATTATCAGTTAAGATGTCCAAAGAGTGTGAGTCGGATGAAAGATTTTGTGCCTATCAGCAGACTAAGTGGACTCCTCTACACTACATCATACTACCCCTGTAGAACAACTCCTCCAGAAACAATTAAACGACAGAGAAATGCCGATTTTTTATCTATCCGTGGACGTTCCTGATTGACTGGTGTAGCAATTGATGGTTGTCTAGCTGTATTACAACTCGAACTTGAAGTTCCTAATAATGTAACCATACTTAATACAGCAGAAACATACTCTATATTTAGCGATAACTGTAAGTCGGACTACCTTTCCAATAGGCAAATGTAACTAATAATCACTGGATATCGGTATCCATAGAATTGAAGAATAAGATCCTCCAAATATATAGTTCTTTAGGGGACTATAAATTAGGCTTGTCGAAATTATTAGAATTCGCCCAGAGAAATATATATATATAACTTACACAACACAATTGATACCAATGAATGGAAAGCAGTTTGAATAGAGGGACTAAGACAAACCGATTAACCCAGTTAATGGTTAAAAAATACTACTTTCAATTCACTCCAATATCACATAATTACAGCACTCGAAAACATACACAAAATTTACTCACAACGCTAGAATCTAGAACAACCACCGGGAAACAACACTGGACACGAGTAGGGCCTTCATTATACAATAAATTGCCTTCAAAAATCAGGGAAATCAAACAATACAATCGATATAAAGAAAAGCTTAAGAGATATTATAAAAGTACAGATCCATGCATTCAACTAATACACACCTAATTAAAAAAACAACTTTCATTTCACTCTCTCTAGTACGTTCTCCATGTCTCATAATTTAATCTCAACTATACTCATAACATAACAATGCATGCAATAATGTGACGTAATATAAATAGAGCTAATAAAAGAATAACATAAGAAACCATAACAAAATATCTGTATACCTCGTAAGCTCGTAGTTACAGACTCGAGAAAAAACTGATTGAATAGAAAAGAAAGGTTAAATTGAATATAATATCTTATTTACAATTAGTATCATGCAGATTAGAAAAATATTAATACATTAGAATAAATAAGAAATAAAATTATTGATCGTCGTTTTTTAAAATAGAAATACATATAAGTAAATTAATACATTAGAATAAATAACTTTTAAAATTATTGATCGTCGTTTTTTAAAATAGAAATACATATAAGTAAAATACACTATTAAATAAAAAAATGTGTAGTGTCGTGGGACACCCGGTAGGAACGAAGTTCCTTACACTTTTCATTAAATATAAATTATAAAATCACAGCAATAACTACTTATACATGAGGTGGTTATCTGTGTACAGAAATGGAGCCAGGGGCTGGTCACCTTGAAATTCTTTTAAAAATGGCTGGACCGAACCAGCAAAAGACATAAAACAATGCGATCTTAGAGCAAAGACGTTTATCATTCTTAACCCAATTCTCTAAAACTTTAAAACTGTTACAGACAGGTTTAGCGCAGTTTCCCTTTTCAATAGTCAATATATTTTTTTAGATATGGAATAAGTTCTAATGCTCACTCCGCAACAGGTATATTTTCCAGCCATCTAACTGCATAGAATTTTAAAGGAAAGTTTGATTGTCCAGATACACGGATAAAATCACTTCTTCTAGCTGGAGAGAGTTTGAATAAGTTGTTAATTCCTGTGAAAAAAGTTATCAATTCCCAACCTGTAGCCTGAATCCCAGTTTTGAAAGAAACATGCACAGTATGAAGGCCACAGCTCCTAATGTCAGCGAGTCCAAATTCTAAATTTTCTTCTTTTCTGTGGGATTTCAGTCGCTTCAGAAAACTAAAATTAACATTGGGGCTGTGGCTGAAGGCAACACTGAGGCTTCGCTTGTGTAACCTTCTCCACTTCTCCACGCTCTCTCTAGTGCGCGCGATTTTATATATACTTGTTTACCTTATCTTTTAAATCTGTATCTCTTTACCCTAACTTCTTAGTTAATATAACTTACTTAAAGTGAATCGTGTGTACTCTTTATTTACCACAATGGTGACTCCGCCGGTACAAGATCAAGCACAGGACAATCAATACAGTGATAATACACAACCTACGATGTCTACTCCAGGCAGCGAAATCGGCCGGGTTACTCTCAAACTTCCACCTTTTTGGCGTAAGAATGTTAGTGTTTGGTTTACTCAGGTAGAGTCTCAGTTTTTCATATCCAAAATAACTAGCGAGCAGACCAAATATCACTATGTAATTAGCTCACTCGATTGTGAAATAGCCGACCTGATAACTGATTTTTTTGCTACACCCTTATCTCAACGACCCTATTCCGACCTCAAACAAAGACTTTTGTCTGAGTTTGAGGAATCGGAAGGAAGAAAAATAACAAAATTAATGACAGAGTTAGNATTGCACCTAATTTTAAAAGAGAATGAAGTGACAAACTTAATAATATTCCATTTGTCGTAGTGGGGTTCGACGAAAGTATTAATAAAATATCTCACAAGCAGCAAATGGATATCAGTATTAGATATTTTAATGATAAAGAGCAAAAAGTAGTGTGGCACTACTATACATCACCGTTTTTAGGCCATACTATCTGCGGCAGATCTTCTTTCAGCATTTATAAGTGCCTTTCCTAAAAACTTATTTAAAAAAATTATACAAGTCTCTATGGATGGCCCCAATGTTAATTTTAGTTTTCTGAAGAGACTGAAATCCCACAGAAAAGAAGAAAATTTAGAATTTGGACTCGCTGACATTAGGAGCTGTAATTGGTTAAGAAACCATATCCGAAAGTTTTCATAGAATGTCAAAGGCTCTGTTTCTTCGATTGCTAGAGGTTGTTGGCCCAACAATAACGAAGAAAGATACAAACTGGAGATTGGCTTTAAGTCCCGAGGAAAAACTCATTATCACATTGAGGTAAGTAAAATATTTTTATTTACACAATAGAATAATAGATTGTTAAATTAATATAGGGAAAGCTCTAGGCACAAATTCAAGTTTTTCTCTGATTATGGCTTGAGATCCAAAATAACATTCCATATTTTGTGGCTGTCCCCTTTAAATTCTAATGATGATTTTTTTAAAATAAGGTCTTCCGGGTAGGTTTAAATAAAAAACACGAACTATGATCTTTTGCAATATTTCGTCCCTCTTTTGGTACATTTTCAGGCATGATTTTTTTTTAATTCTAGATTAGAAAAGATCTGTTGCATATGCATTATTAACATTTTATCTGACAAAATTTTTAATTAATAATTTATAAATTCCTTAAAATTTAAAATAAAATAAAATAATTAATTAAATAAATGTATAACATTCAAAATTTTAGATACTTAATTTTATTTATAAAAAAATTTCATGCTTGAAAATGTTCCAAAAGAGGGACGAAATATTGCAAAAGATNAAATGTATAACATTCAAAATTTTAGATACTTAATTTTATTTATAAAAAAATTTCATGCTTGAAAATGTTCCAAAAGAGGGACGAAATATTGCAAAAGATCATAGTGCGTTTTTTATTTAAAACTCCCCTGAAGACCTTTTTTTAAAAATCATCAACAAAATAACACTAATGTGTTAGCTACTCTCATCCGAAGGCACGGCAGAGGTGAAAGATATAGCCGGTACTTCTGGTTGCCCAGAGAAAGCAGAAGGAGAACACGAATATGGACTATTGTCCATCCATGAACTTGGCTGGGCAGAAGGGGGCGTTTTTTTTTTAGAACCAATATACTTCTCAATGGCGTTGAGAGTTTCCAGCCTAAACGCTCTAAATTGGCTCGCATTAATTTCTTCTAAATCTGGAAGGAGGCTTAGAAGGAACTGCTTTTTTGGATTGTGTTCGCTTGAACTTTTTGACTTTATATAGTCAATAACAACTTGGTCAGCATTAACTGACTCTTTGTTTCTTCTCTTAAAAGGAGGTTTCATTAAATTTTTGGGCGTTGTATTCTCACTACGCTTAGTAGTGCTCCCTGAAGAAGTTGAAGGTTGGGTCCCAATGTCTTCATTAGAAAACTCATCAGCAGCGCCATTTTCAGGTTCTGAGATTTGCTGTTTTCTAGCTTCTGTTTCACGACCATCAGTAGAAGAAGGGGACCGAAGGTTATTGCACAGGTTGTCCGGTTTAACTTTCACGTAGGGCCTTAAAAACATCATATTTTCGATGAATGGCCATTTCTTTTTCTTAGCTTTGGAACCAGAAGGTGGATCCTTCAGATTCCTTGTAAAAACTATTCTTAAACTTCTCCATGCTTCTTTACAATCCTTTGCTGAAACAAAATATTACTTTTTTAAACGGTTGTATGTCTGCAGTCAGAAATGGATGGTGGGGAAAGCTCCTATAACGGTCTACTAGTGTAAAAACAATTATCATCAAAAATAGGTTGTATTAATTATAAATTATTATTTTTTTAGATATCTGGCTACAGGGAGCACTTTTAAATCACTCGCTGAGTACTTTCTCAGAGGAAACCGAACAATTGGTATGGTTATAGCTGAGACAACTGAAGCTATATGGAACTGTTTGCAGCCACTTTATATGCCTACCCCGGATGGCAATTCGTGGAGGAATACCGCGCAACGCTACCAACAGCTCTGGGGTTTACCTCACTGTTTGGGAGCGATTGATGGTAAAAAAGTCAGAATTACAAAATTCAACAATGCTGGATCTAGAAATATTAATTATAAAGGCTACCATTCAGTTCAACTTATTGCATGATCTGATACCGACGGCTGCGTTATTACTATTGATGTGGGAGATCTAGGAAGAAATAGCGATGCTGGCGTGTTTTAAACTTCTCGTTTAGGTTGTTGGCTGGACCGGGACGGTCTTGGTACCACCACCAGAACCACTACCCCTTGATGAAAAAAATAAAAATAAAGCTAAAGTTCCCAATTTTTTTGTGGGGACGAGGCATTTCCCTTAAAGCAGTATCTTATGAGGCCGTACCAAAGGTCCACTCTAAATGGTGAACGAAGAATTTTTATTAATTAATTATCTTAAAAATGATTTCATCTATACTTGACCTATTAGGAATTTATCCTCCTGCAACACTTCAGGAAACATATGCGTTAGAGATTTTCGGAAATTAAAATTGGATTGGGATAAACCTTTAAAATCTGATTTAATTTCTAATTGGAAATAAAAAAGGTGTTCATCTGGAATTGCAAGATAATTGCATTTGGTTTGGCATGACACTTGAAATTTTATTATGCTTTCAAAGATTCGTATCTCGGCGAAATATAAAATCTCAACTAATTATTGATAATGCTTAACAAGTTTAATTAGTTGGAGCTCTTTCTTCTGATAACAATGATGTTCAATTTACTAAAAAAAATGTGAAAGTATGGAAGTAATGGAATAGATATTAGTAAATAAGTTGCAGGTATAGTGGTCTACAAGCCCGAATGCAACTAAAATCAGTCAACGCAGATTACATACATAGTTCTAGCCTCAATTCAAATTTAGTGGTTAATTATACTGTCAAAAACCGTAATTGAAATAGAAATAGTATCATTTTATAAAGTTATGATTTTGATTTACAATTATATTGGTGAAAGTTGTCCAAGACGGCAAAAACTGAATAAAAGCATTACCGATGACAATTCTCCTATTAAAATGACAATTACAAATCTCCAACCAGATAGTGATATCGATTATTTTCTTGGGAGTAAGAAATAAATACTGCCTTGTTTCAACGAGAGCAGAAAACATGGCAGTTCCAACTCCTGACCACGTATGCTACAAAAATTGGGACGGATCTTCTTCTGCAATGGACA
>KZ653841.1:24383-35564 GCA_001010745.2 Gerris buenoi | reverse complement strand
CACTCAAGGTTAGGTTTGGCCCCCCCCCCCGAAAATTTTTTATGTGTACGCTAATGTTGTCAACTGATAAGTTTCATGTGAATGGGATAGAGATATTCCTTTCATTGTGTTTATGGCATCAAACGAAGGGATTGTAGTCACACGACAAGCCTGCAGGATGGAATGTGTGGATCGTCTCACAGGAAAGTAGTTTTGAGGATGGTTGAACATGATTTTTTCAATCATGCCTCTGAAAGAACGACCGTGGATGGGGCGCTATTATATGCATATGAACATATTCTATTCGACAGTTTTTATTTTATTTTAATTTTTTTTTATAAAAGTAATTAATCCTTATAATTTTTTACTAATTTCTTAAAATCTGTTACTATTGATTAATAAAAAATAAATATAATTCTAGTCAGTCCTAGGTTTAAATCACTAAATTGGTTTTACTCCTGATAATAAACGGACATATTTCAGTCCTTCTAATTAAAGTTGTAAATTATAAACCTGAATTTATATATGCATTATTCCCCAAAGGAGGAGGTTGATAGGTTTTCATTTATAGTACAATATTTTGACGATAGGCAGGCTGAATTTTCGAAACATGCAATATGTGACGCTCTTACATGCCGTGTTAGGAAGTTAGATTATCATAGGAGGTAGATCGGTTTTCACTTGTATTCATTGTAGTACTATACTTCGCCGATAGAAGTTAAAATTAATAATTTTTTTATAAAAGTAAATCAGAGCATCTAGTCGACCAAATGGTAATAGAAATGAATTGATATTCCATCATTTTACATCTTATGATTGATCTAATTTTATAAATTAGACAAATGTATTATGGTTCGTATCCACTTCTTGGGAAAGCATTGAATTCAATGTTTTTCATGTAATATATAATAGATTGTAATATTATATTGCAAGTATGTAATAATATTATAATAATATATTCTATTTATTATTAAGAGTTAAATAAAAAAAAAATCCGTGAAAAAATAATAGTTATGAATAAGGGCGTTCAGGACTTTTTTTGCCCTAAAAGAAGTCTAATGGATGAAGGGACAACTAACTCTTTATTTTTATAAAAACTTTCCCAACTTTAGATTCAGAAATCTGAAACCTTCTCCCCTCTTCCTCTACAATTTCTACTGCTATTCCACGGTCGGGTAAAATTTGTCTCCCTTCTCCATTTTAGCCTTGTCGTTCTTTTTTTTTCTTTTTTTTTTTTAAATCCTTTCGAGTTTAAAGTCTGTCCCTCATCCTACTGTTGCCATGTAATTGACCCTATATCTCATGCCTGGGGACTCGGGTACCCCCTCCCCTTGCAGTAGAAGAAGAACGAAATTACTTTCTCTAAGAGCCACCCCCACCCCTAGCCCATCTCTCCTGTGTTCAAACACTGAAGAAGAAAGAAGGCCTTAAGTTAAGGTTTTTAAAAGAAAAATTGAGATGGTTTAATTTTTCAATGGTCTGGAGAAATAAAAATACGTTTCTTTTTTACTTTAAAGCATCCCTTGAAAAGTTTGTTTTAAGTCAAAAGAATTGTTTAAATGCCCAATGAACTCTTCTACCAATGACTTCTATCTCTCGTTTCCTTCATGTCCTCTCTTTGTCAAATGCTTAACTTTTATTGCTGAATCCTTTTTATACTTATTAATTTATTATGGAGCTTTGCCAATTTTAGCTCCCATTACGTATTTCTTTTTAGATAACTAATTTAACCATTTATCCTTTACCTCAATAAATACACGTTTAATGCTAGAGGTCAATAAATCTATTCTAAATTCTTGCTTATTCTTTTTTTCTTTCTTTTCCCTACTTTTATAAAAACCAATCTATGAAATTAATGTCAAATCACCTTTAGACAATATGTAGGTAAATACGAGTATATGCATATCTGTATTAATGATCTATAATTTCAAGGCATGTTTAAAATTAAATAATATATATTTTAATTGCTTCCGAGCTTACCGGACTACTGTCCGAATTTAGCAGACGAAATTTGATCATTTTGTAGAACGAAATTATTTAGGTCTCTAAATTCAAAATTTCATTTACTGAAATGCGTTTCAGACATAAGGGATAATTGTTTATCTCCAGCCTTTCTCTACATTTTTACAAATTTTACTATTATTTATTTATTATACAAATTTTTGTCCAATATTAACCTCCAGATTTTTCTCCCGCATGCATTAAGAATAATATAATATAAACATGAAATTATTATATTAAATTTAAGTGGCATATGAATAAATATTGCCGATAAAAATCTATTTTTGACATGTAAATTGGCTGTAGGGTACCCTTAATTATCTTTATTTTTATGTTGAGGATCCAATTTAGGGTAGTAAGAAAGCGACTACAACTCTCTCATTACGGCAACGTTTCGGCCTAGCCGGCCATTTTCAAGCCTAAAATCAATCATATATTTGTTGTTAACTAAAATATAAGTGTCGAAAAAACTGAAGAAAAGAAACAGTATTGACGTAGTTTTTTCCATTTTGTCCCTTTTATTAATAATCTGCAAACGTGTAGAAATGGGTCGAGAAGGGTAATAAAACGAAGTTAAATCTTGTGAATGGCTATATTTCGCCCCACTCCGGGGCATAAACGTGCCTGCAACATCATTGTAATTATTTAAAAACTAGGAATATTTAAAAAAGGCTATACATATATATATTTTTACATGAATAAGATTAGAAATAAACATAAACTAAAACTAATAGTTAAAATTTTAGAACCTACCGGTGAATGAAGGTTTCGTACATGTTATAAAACTGTCAATATCATCTATAATTTAGACTCGTCTTTTGACGTGCTCTACACTTTCTCTCCTTTTCAAACTTCGGGTTAAAAACATAACAAAAGTAACGATTAACGAAATAACAAATAACAATTTAAAAGGATTCTAACTTAGACTTATCACAGAGAGCTTGAGTATACGTGTTATAAACATTTATCACAGAGAGCTTCTAGATTTACCTTTATTTTATTTTTTTAATTACTAAGAGCTGTTATTATTTTATTTATTATCTATCATGAGTTTTATAATTTTTGTATGATTATAATTTTATTTAACGGAAAAAACTTTTATATAGAATTTTAGCGGGAATTATGATTTGAAAAAATTAAGTTATTTTTATATTTTATTTTATGTTTAGGATAGCCGAGTAATATTTATTAATATCTTTTGAATCAGTTTTATAGTTAATCGTGTTGCTAGTTAAACTTATGAACGCGGCCTCAAGATATTTTCGTTTAGATTCATTTACTTCTGTATCTAATATGATAACATTGTCTTGGTCAATTTTGTGATTAAGGTTTTTGGTATGTACGGCCAGCGCAGTTTTGTCATTTTGGGCTCTTATGTCGTATAAATGTTGTTTTAATCTGTTCTCTAGCTTTTGCATGGTTTCTCCGATATATACTTGGTCGCAGTCTTTACAATTTATTTTATAAATTACGTTTGATTTTTTAAATTTTTCGGTTTTATCTTTTAAATTGTGGTGGAATGAATTTTTTATTTTATTAATTGGTTTTAAACCAAATTTGAGTCTATTGCAGTCAAAATCTTTGAAAGTTTGTTGTATATTTTCTGAAAGGCCTTTTATGTATGTGAGTGATTTGTAGTAAATATTATTATCTATTGGGTCCTTAGGGGTTCTGTGGGAAGAAATAGTATACCAAAATTTGTTTATTAATTTTATAGGGTAACTGTTTTTTTCCAGTTTTTTATAGATTATGTTCTTAAGTGTAGGTATATATTTAGCATCAGTTAGAGCTTTTGATTTTTTAATTAAGTTAAGTATGGAGTTACGTTTTTGATAGAATGGGTGACTAGAATGGTAGTTGAGAAACAAACCTTTTTTAATGTCTTTTTCATACCACATAGTAGATATTTTACCATCTATTTCTTTGATTAAAGTTATGTCTAAATAATTAATTTTGTTATTTTTTTCTTTTTCAATAGTAAAAACGATATTTTTATGTTGATTATTAAAAATGTTGAAAGTTTCATCTATGTAAGAATTTTTTGTAATTATGATGAGGTCATCTACATATTTAGCTATGAATTTAGGTTTAGTTTGGAGTTTGGATAGGGCTTGTGTTATTAGTTCGTTTATAAAGATGCCGCTTATGTTTGTAGAAATAGTACTGCCCATAGGGGTACCATTAAGCTGTCTGTAAAGTTGGTGGTTATACTGTATATAATTGTTGCCACAAATGAATTTGATTAACTCTAAATAAGTGTTTTTACACTTTATAGTAGTGTGT
This sequence comes from Gerris buenoi, assembly GCA_001010745.2. NCBI lineage: Eukaryota > Metazoa > Arthropoda > Insecta > Hemiptera > Gerridae > Gerris > Gerris buenoi. The sequence goes on along the minus strand of KZ653841.1, from coordinate 31,301 downwards.
GGAGCAATAAGTTCCCATTTTGTTTGAATAATTCTGTATACTTCTTGTAGTGGGATGCTGGTGAACAAGGATTTTATATCTAAGGATATAATAGATTCGTCATTATTTATTACTATATTTTTTAGGGCGTTTTTGATATCAAGTGCATTTTTATAGTCGTAAGGGTTATTTTTACATAGAAAGTCTAGAGAGGGGGTTATAAATTTAGTGAGTTTCTCAGTAGGAGAGTTGATGTTGCTAACTATTGGTCTTAGGGGAATATCTAATTTATAAGTTTTCGGAAGGCCGTAAATGTTGGCAAAACTGCTGTTGTTTATGTTTAATTTGATTTTTTGTTCCTTGTTTATATATTTTTTGTCTAAAAGTTTTTGGGTTATTTTTTTATATTCTTTTTTGATTTCCTCTAATTTGTTGTCCGGGTCGCATCTTACTTTTCTATAAAAATTGTTATCATTTAATAAAGATTCCATTTTTTCATCATATATAGCTTTTGTCATAATTATTGTGATATTGCTTTTATCGGCTCTTGTTATTATGATATTACTGTTTTGTTTTAAAAATTTTTTAGTTATTTTTGCGTCTATTAAAATTTGTTTTTGGACTGATCCATGAGGGAACTTTTGTGATTTTATATTTTTTTGGAAGTTCATAATCTTGTTAATTAAGTGGCTACGAAGTGCATTCTTATGGTTATCACTAGTGTTTAATGTATTTAAACATTCTTCTATGTCTATAACTAATTTTAGGATATCTTTGTTTTTATTATTGTATGAGAGGTTAAAATTGTGTCCCAGTGATAAGAAATTTTTTATATTGTTAGGGATGTTTATATCAGAGAGGTTACAGAACCAGTCGTTTTTATATAAATTATTGTAAACATGGAGTTCATTATTAAAGTTGTCTTTGTTATTTTTGACTAGGAATCTTTCATTTTTATTTCTATTATTAATTTTAATCTTTAACTTATTATTTAATAAAGTTGTATATCTATTTTCAAAATTTAGGATAATATCTTTAAGAGATTGTAGTGTTAACAAATCAACCTGGTTTATATTATTATACAAATTGTTAAGTTCAGTGGTTATTTTATGTTTTTTCCAATATGCTTGTTTAATTTCTAAATTGATTATGTTATGAGATAAGTTGTAGATAAATTTAGGTTTTTTAAAATTATCTAGAAATTGTTTATCAAAAATATAAGTTACTCTGTTGATTGCTTGTGTTATATGTAACGGTGTTTTATTGTTATTCTTATGTTCATGTAAATAAGACAATCTAGATTTCAATTTACAGAGCTTTACGATAATCTTTTTAACATTCCAGAGGTCGTTGACATTAGGATAATTCCGTTCTTCGATTAGGTTTTTTATCTTACGATTGAATTTTACAATGATGCTGTTTTCTTTATCTAATTCCATCTCCTCTTCAATTAGCGTTTTCTTGACCTGCTAATTAATTTACGTAGATTTTTCCATTTTGTCCCTTTTATTAATGATCTGTAAACGTGTAGAAATGGGTCGAGAAAGGGTAATAACGACGAAAGTTAAAACTTGCGAATGACTATATTTCGCCCCACTCCGGGGCATAAACGTGCCTGTAACATCATTGTAATTTTTTTAAAAANATCCACACGTATAACACCTCAGATCCAGTGCACATTTTACAAGGTGCCAAGCCTTTCTCTATTCTCACACTCACGTCTTGTACCATAAAGTATAGATATACGGACCCTGCATTCCGCAGTCACAACAGCTCTCCATCCCCTGTTGAATGACGTGTCAGGTATACACGTAGCTACCTTACCGTACGTACCTAACCTGCGTTACCTTTGTCGTGAGATTACAATAACTATAGTTGTACGTGTCATATTGTGTGGTATAATTATTTAACTTTTAATACGTACTTTAGACTTATGACTAATTAAATTAATTAATGAAATAACTAAACGAAGTTATATTATTCACAAACAAAGCAGGTTAAAGGAGGTTACCAAACATAACATTATCTTTAAAACATTAAGTCTCTACATTATCCCCTTCCAGCTTCTTTGATAAGCGGATTTGCTTTTTCGAGGATTTAATGCTTGTAGGTTGATCACGTCGGGGTCACCAAAATAAGTACTTTTGACTTATTATACAAGTTAAATTAAATTATGAAATAACCAGACGAAGTTAAACTTGTTCGACAGACACTCCAAGAGAATCTGTCTAAAAACAATTAAATTTTATATAATAATTAGAAAACAAACAGAAGTTGCCAAACACAAAATTATATAAAACAATAAGGAACTTCATTCCAATAAGTTTCGACAGTTTTTATTTTATTTTATTTGAAATGAAACAATCTTAACAAACTAATTTCTTGTCTTTGGCATTGTGAAAATATGATTAAATTAAAACTTCTTTCAGACTTTAATAATGTAAATATAAGTTAAATCTGAGATGATTGAAAGAAAAAGGTTTATCCGAATAAAATTTTAATGAATCGAGGAAGGAGTGGGTGTGTTGAGGACCTGTGCAAAGACGGGATGAGCGATGGAAGACGCCACAGAGCGGCACTCGAAATAACATAACAAAATTAACGATTAACGAAATAACAAATAACAATTTAAAAGGATTCTAACTTAGACTTATCACAGACAGTATTGACTAGATGTTACTCATAAATACCTTCCGGTTTACACTTGATAGAGTGCAGTCATTTTAGTATAATAAGTTAAAATATGTATATAAGAACTCTACAGTTCCGTCGTCTAACACTTCCACTGAGTCGTCATGACGCTGTAGTCGCTTTCTTACTACTCTATTTTTGACATAATGAATTAGAATAAATGAGATCCCAAAGGAAATCGAAACAACCCAAATTGAAAGACCGTCGGGGTAACATCATTTTTATGAGACTTTAAAGTAATAGGTTAATTAAATACTATGTCTTAGGATTTAAATCTAGTTTTTGGTATGCAGGAAATGTATCTCGTTACTTTGATAATTTACATTGACCATTCATCCAGTAATAGGTCGTGTGAAAGCTATGTGCCCCACTAGTAGTAGTAGTAGTAGTAGTAGTAGTGGTAGTAGTAGTAGTAGTAGTAGTAGTAGTAGTAGTAGTTGTAGTTGTAGTAGTAGCAGTAGTAAACAGGTCGGGAGGCCAAGTCTAGCAGCTACATCGCATTTGTTCTTTTTTGCCAACTCCTCAAACTCACTCGAACCACCTCAGCCTTACCCTCGAACCTTCTAGTTTGGGTTAACAAGGAGAGGGTGTCTTACCACTTTAATGCCACAAGCTCCTCTTTCGAAATATCTTTCTCTCCTAATGTTTCAAAGCATTGTCTCCTGTAATGGTCTTATGTGCTAGTAACCTTTCTTATCTTCTTTGCCGCTTATTGGCCAGGTAGAAGTCATCTTTGATTTTTAATAATATCAGATGTCTTCTCTTAGGAAATCTGTTTTTCCTTTTGACTGCAGCATATTTGACTGCCTGCATGTCTCCGTTCTTATCCATCCCCTCATTGCTTCTTCCCAGATCCACATCTTGATGGCTGACCTTAATCAAGTCAATTGCAGTTTGGGTCCTCAGAATGGCATGAAAGCTCCTATATTCGCCAATCATCTGCTTTTTTATTTCCTGGTAATCCTGAAAAATCAAAGCAGTGTAACCTCCTTTTTCTCTGTAAGCAGCACTAATACCTCGTGCCACTATAACCAGTAAAGAATCTGAGCTTGAAGTGCAGAGTGCATGGAGACTATCTGATTTATAAATATGAGTAGGTATACATTAGCTTCGTCATTGACTATACGTTGTTTTCATAGGGTCATTGTATATTTGATATAATCTTGTAAGATTATATTTTTGGTATGTCAATTTCTTCAGGTTATTTTTGCCTTCAATAGAAAGATATTTAAGTATTGTGTTGATAGAGTATTATTTTTCTAAATAGCCTTTGAAATAAGTTTCAGGGTCGAATTGAAGAATAGATATAATTTTTGTTTTGAATAAGTTAAATATTATAGCATTTTTACTGAAAGTCAATTGATAATAACTTATTGCTTCATTTATAAAATTATATTATATCAGTACTTTATAGTATTTATTTTTTAGTGTGCAAGTCTTTCGACACACTTTATCACATTTTACGTGATAAGAATAATCTTTATTCTTATCTCACCTAGGTACAAAATATACATGTATATATTTTTGTACTAAAATATTTATCACGCGTTATATACAGTATATTTTAACATTAATAAAAGATTTTTTTTGTTGTAGTTAGAGTTTGTGATACAATTTTTTCGCTTTTTCTTTTTACTTGGCCTTGAAACTAGTTCATAATATAATGTATTATACATATATATATATATATATTTATAATGGAAGGCAGGTAAGGTTGGTAGGTGGTGAGTTTACGAATGCCTCAGGGGGTATAAAGTGTTGTTATAAAGTATAGGAAGAGGGTTGCGTTGCCCTACCAGTATTTATTTGAGAAGATATATTCTATGTAGTAAGTGTAGGTGCCCTTACACTCCTAGTAGGATATTTTGATAAATAGCTGGGAATTTGTCTGGTTGAGCCGGGGTATACTAGACAGGCTAGAGCTAAGGGAAATGGATCCACACGTATAACACCTCAGATCCATTGCACATTTTACAAGGTGCCAAGCCTTTCTCTATTCTCACACTCACGTCTTGTACCATAAAGTATAGATATACGGACCCTGCATTCCGCAGTCACAACAGCTCTCCATCCCCTGTTGAATGACGTGTCAGGTATACACGTAGCTACCTTACCGTACGTACCTAACCTGCGTTACCTTTGTCGTGAGATTACAATAACTATAGTTGTACGTGTCATATTGTGTGGTATAATTATTTAACTTTTAATACGTACTTTAGACTTATGACTAATTAAATTAATTAATGAAATAACTAAACGAAGTTATATTATTCACAAACAAAGCAGGTTAAAGGAGGTTACCAAACATAACATTATCTTTAAAACATTAAGTCTCTACATTATCCCCTTCCAGCTTCTTTGATAAGCGGATTTGCTTTTTCGAGGATTTAATGCTTGTAGGTTGATCACGTCGGGGTCACCAAAATAAGTACTTCTGACTTATTATACAAGTTAAATTAAATTATGAAATAACCAGACGAAGTTAAACTTGTTCGACAGACACTCCAAGAGAATCTGTCTAAAAACAATTAAATTTTATATAATAATTAGAAAACAAACAGAAGTTGCCAAACACAAAATTATATAAAACAATAAGGAACTTCATTCCAATAAGTTTCGACAGTTTTTATTTTATTTTATTTGAAATGAAACAATCTTAACAAACTAATTTCTTGTCTTTGGCATTGTGAAAATATGATTAAATTAAAACTTCTTTCAGACTTTAATAATGTAAATATAAGTTAAATCTGAGATGATTGAAAGAAAAAGGTTTATCCGAATAAAATTTTAATGAATCGAGGAAGGAGTGGGTGTGTTGAGGACCTGTGCAAAGACGGGATGAGCGATGGAAGACGCCACAGAGCGGCACTCGAAATAATAAATGGAATATGATTTCTAACCTAGAGTTTGCCACGCAGCTAATTAGCATGCTAATGTAAGTGAGACAAACATTCGTCTACCAACCATGTGCTCCGAGATTTCATTTGGAACCCTTGAATATCTTACGCTACATTCCCTGTTTGTTTTTATAAATCCATTCCCACGCAAGCCTTTACTCTTTAATGAGATCAAGATACCATTGGAATATTTATATTCTAAAGTAAGTTGGATAATAAGCTTATAACTATGAGGCAAATACCTCCAACCAAACAGTTGATCGTTAATATGGAACAACTTTGAACTACCTAATGTCACTTTATAAGTCAAACCTTTGTATAATCATATAGGTGGGAATTTAATAACCTATCATACATTTACGATGTAATGCATTCTCAGTTTACATCTATACATAATACATTTGTTTATGATCGTACTTTTTCGGTACAATTCTTTGCTCATCTAATTTTTGTAGCAGTATTTTAATAAGACCCTATAATTTGACCGATTTATATGAAATTTGGCATTTAAGTAGATCGTTACAATGCAGATATCGACTATGAAGATACGCATTAAAGTTAGAAATTCGGAAATAGCGATATCAGGGTGTACCGATATTTCACTATTTTAACTAAGCGTTTATTATGCAACAAAATCTCTTAAAGCGAAGATTAAGAATATACCTACATGGTGTTTCTATAATAGTTAATCAAAGTTTGAGAGCATATAAAACCAAAAAAGTGCATAAAAATCAATCATTTTTTTAAAAACGGAGATAAAGCCCCTTTATAATTTTTTTGTTTCTGTTAAATTAATTGTTTATACTTATTATTAGATCAAAATCGTTTACTCGTATTCGTTTATTCGTTTAATCTGCAATGGTACGTTTTATCAAAAATTGTTTAGAGTACCTTTGTTTCTTAAAATACCTTTATTTATCATAACTATCAATAAAAACTTTTAAAAAATTATTGACAAAGAAGTTCGAGGTATATTAACCGGTACTTCTTTAAATTGTTAACTCCCCTTGGATTTTTTTAGAATATAAACAACTTTGACTAAATAACAAAGGGCAACAATATAGACAAAGGGATGTTTTGTCCAATGTACTTGGGAACAAAGGAATATCCCACTTCTGTTTTATAAGGGAGTAACAGTCTAAAGAAGTGCCTATTATCCCTTAACTCTGCTCACTAAAGCACCTCTGGTTTATTTTATTAGTTTGTGGTCCCCTGTTAGTTTGAATGCTGTTATGTGTTGGGTCGAAAAGGGGTAATAAAAGTGTAGAAGATTAATTATTCATTAAATTGGCTATATTTCGTCCCGAGAGGGACATCTTCAGGCCTGGAATCAGAGGTAATTCTTTTTTTT
>KZ653840.1:2493-25097 GCA_001010745.2 Gerris buenoi | reverse complement strand
GTATCTATAACGTCAGGGGAAACCATACTCCCGCGTAGCTTAGCTGGTAAGAGCACTGTACTGGAAATACAGAGGCCCGGGTTCAAACCCCGGCGCAGGAGCTTGTTTTTCTCTGTCTGTTTCCCGTAGTTAATAATAATTATAATTTGATTTAAATTAAACTGACCACACATTGCAGCCCTGTGGAGAGCAGTAGCACGTCCTGAGTGCGTGGTCATATTCACATTTGCCCCAGCTTTGATTAGAGCCCGACAAATGTTAAGATGGCCGTTGCGTGCAGCATAGTGAAGGGCAGTGTACCCACTAGCATCCTCCATGTCCGGGGAGACTCCTTTATCCAGCATAGTTCTGATTCTTGTTTCCTCGCCAAACAGGGCTGAAAAATTGCAAAAATTTAGTATTTAATAAAATTATAATGACTAAAATTTTTGTTGATTAGCTGGGTCTTTTAAGGAAATATAAACGCCTCACTTTTGCGACATATTCGATAGGTCAGTAAAGATGCAAGTGTCTATAGTTAATACCAGTAAATGAACAATTTAATTGCAATGTACAGTAATTATAATTTATAAAATAATTGTAATAATGAAATAAACTATGTTTTTAGCTTGAGAATGATCCAAGGGGGGATCGAAATATCGCAAAAGTGAGGCGTTTATATTTCCTTAAAAGACCCAACTAATCAAGAAATTATAACTAAAAGGAACCACCTACTTTATTTATAAAATTTTTGTTTTATTTTTATTTAAATAATCAATTACAAATTAGTTTCAGTTTTTTATAACATCAAATATATTATAATTTGTGATAATTGAATATTAAAAAATGTTAAATTACTGAATAAAATTGGATGCGGTTTCGGAATTTTTCCTCACCAAACGTAAATGACAACCAACTAAAAACCTGATAAAAAGTTTCTTCCTACATTACGGCTCTACCGCTCTTTGAGGTTAGAAAAATAATTAAAATGAAAATGTTATTGGTTCTAAGCAAAATATCAAAAATCTAAGTACACGCTTCATTCCTAATTTTAATTCTGCACAATTTTAGCCTTATTTCAACTTCCTATGATAAATAGCACAGGCGCCATTTCAATACAAAGATAAAACTCGTATTAAAATGGCGCCTGTACTATTTATCATAGGAAGTTGAAATAGGGCTCAAATTGGGAATGAAGCCTGTGCTTAGATTTTTGATATCTTGCTTAGAACCAGTATAATTCTAATTTTACTGTTTTTCCTAACCTCAAAGGGCAGTAGAGCCTTAAAATAATGTATTCATTTGAGAAAAAAAAAATAAACGCTTTTAACTTTTGAACTATTCAATTTATTTTGGGCTTGTAATAAACAACTTGGTTTTCTGGTGAAATTCACGTCACAAAGGGGATGAAATTCGACGTTTCACTTCTACTACTAGAAGCATCTTCAGGGGTGTGGTCAGGGCCGGATTTAACAATTTGCCGCCCCTAGGCACTATTTCCCCCCCCCCCCTTGAAAAATTACCTACTTACTCTTCCTTCATGGACAGTCCCTGCGAAAAAGTTGCCAAAAAAACTTGCTTTTTGCATATTGTACCGTATTTGGTCAAATGTTGATTGTTTAGGTTACACAAAACACCAGGCGAAGGTGCTAAGTTGCTTACTATGGTGCTAAAGATTTTTANTTATGAGTAAATCAATTTAACTTAAGATCAAACTATGTAATTCGATATTTAGCTTATTTTCGCTCTATTTCTACAGGAGAGTTATGTCGATGGGAGCTACTCAGCATTGGAGAGTTGCTATGAACGAACTTACAGGTTGTCCTAATATTTTACAAATATTATTAAAACATATTATTTATTTTTATTGACAAATAATTTTATCAAATATTACTATCAATAATTAAAGGCATCACTGAGTAAGCGATATTTTTCCTAATGTTCTATTTTAAATGTATAACTCCTAATAATATTAATGTGCGTGTTGTCACTTGATGATAAAACCACTAAAATGCTGTTTTATATTTAATTATTTTATGCTGTAAACAGCAATAATTATATCTTATTATTTTTATTGAAAAAATAAATAAAATACCTAAAAGAAAATACCGCAACAAAATATACAGTTTAAAAGTAAGATCAGATTTTCGTTACTATTACTCAAGCAATTCTTGTTTAGACTTTGGAGGAATAAACATGTACCGACACGTCCGTTTATCTACAAATTTTAATTTTTATTCTTAACCATAAACACAACTCTAAAATGTGAATATTGCGCAGGTACGAGGCAAATAAGCAGTAAAGGCTTAGTTGAATTCTTCAAACCTCTACTTGCGTGGCTGAGAAAAGAAAATATGAGAAATGGCCAAAAGATTGGATGGAAAAACACCATTAACTTATTTTAAATAAAATATCATTTTCTTGTCTTTCTGTCCTACGATATTATATAAGGAGAAAATTTACATTGTTGTTTTAAAAGCAAATATTTATAATATAGATTTCTGTAACTAGTGAAACGGAAAAAATTGTTTTTCTTAAATTCTTCTGTACCGCTACAGTCTGTGCCAAACGAGAGTTAGTGCGTTGACAGCGGGGGTAAAACTAGCAAATGGGATGGGGAGCCAATGAGAGTTCAAAATTTGCCCTCTGGATAACCATATAAGAAGGTAAATGTAGTAGCTTCATTTTTTCCCTCAGAGGTTGGCCAATCTGTGTGTCACTCGATTTCCCGCGCTGTCAACGCACTAACTCTCGTTTAGCACAAACTGTAAGTTTGTAGTTTTTGGTGCCCAACTAGGAAATGAAATTTAAATTTAATTACCTATTGGATTTGAAGAGTTAAATGTAAATCAAGTTTCCTTTTTTTGTTCTAAGAAATAAATGGTGTCACGGTATCGTCTCTGCCATGTTTCGTCCCAGCTTGTAATTTTTTTTAACAATATTTAACAAATTTCCAGGGGTTATAGCCTGTGAAAATGGTAAAAAATAAGAGGCAATGGATGACTATTTTTCGGGCTTAGAGTGCTAATTGTGATTAAAGAGATTTCTTATATTTATTTCGGCTTCGGAACGTCTGATATTAGGCAAACTAGGAAAACAATTTGTTTTAGAAATCTTTGATCTGGAGTAAAATTTGAACATCGAAACTATCAAGGGATAATCTAACATCAACTTGATATTCGGTCTACTCAGGGCCAGATTTAACAATTTGCCGCCCCTAGGCACTATTTTGCCAAAAAACTTGCTTTTTGCGTATTGTACCATATTTGGTCAAATGTTGATTGTTTAGGTTACACAAAACACCAGGCGAAGGTGCTAAGTTGCTTACTATGGTGCTAAAGATATTTATCCTTGTCAAACCAAAATTTGAAAATGTATTCTTAATAATATTTCGCCTATAATATGATTTGAATTGTTGCTTAGGTTGACGAAAATACAAATAGTTCGGTTACAGCTTTTAACTTTACGGTAGGTAACCTATTCAAATATTTTGAAAAAAAACTGGTGGATTTCTGGTTACATAGCTACTTGGCTTTGAATTGTTTCGTGACATCAGAACAAAAGATTGTTACAGAAAAGAATGTAATAGCTATTTATTACATTAATAAAAATATGCATAGGTACTTAAATAAAAAATAAACAAATTAACACGTTGCACACTTGTCAACATACTTAAATTTACTTTACATTGGTTTTCTTCTTGCATATATTGCTGAAAACCCGTCTATAAGGAGAACAACAGCCATCTTAGCGATAAGCCCCGTGGCCCCTGGTGCTGCCACTCCTAGGCACGTGCCTATAGTGCCTAGTGGGAAATCTGGGATGTTTACTTGAAGCAACAACAAGACATACTCTTGTTGTGTCTTGTTGTTGCTTCAAATAAACATCACAATGCACCACACCCCTCAATATGCTTCCAATATTGGACACTATGTTGACAACCAAGTTGATCGTCTAAATGCTGCTTTTCACCAGAGCACAACTCTTTAATTATTTTTACATTCTCTATCAAAACAATAAAACCCAGGTTCATTTACTTTTGTCATAACATTTTAATGCAAGTTTGTTTACATATTAAATTATAAATTAATAAGTACTATCAATATTATCTAACATACGTTTACATTTTATTATTGTATTGTAAGATGTGTTATTTTTGTTCTTCAAAATCATACAATAGAGATGTCTGTCAGTTAGCCATGTAGCTTTATAGTAAATAGATTAGAGGTTGTTCATTGAGAAAAAAACATTGTTTCAATACTATTCTGATTACTGTTATCAGTCCAGAGAGTGACATTAGATAAGAAAGATAAAGATAAAGGATATTGATTACCTGCATTCCACAGACCCCTGTCTAAGTCCATTTCATCGATGGTCTGATGGACGGAGGGCACTGCAAATGAATGACACGCTCCGTCGCTGCAAGAGTTTTTAGAATTAGATGAAGCCATATAGCACCGTGGTTTGATCACAGCCCCTCTACCCACTAATCTACCGAATCTGTCCTCTCTCGCCCTAAAAAAACAACACAATTAAACTTATCTTTTATTTATCGAATGCTTTAATAAGTTTAAAATTATATAAATAAAACAGATGCCATTGATTAAAACTCTCAGAGATAAAGGCAAAACAATAAAATAATTAAACTTTACAATTCTGACTACAGTGATCACTTTTTATTTAATTGAAGTAATGTGTTGATTGATGTTTTCTTTCGATGTTTTGGCCAACATCGATGTTTGTTCTTTCGATGTCGATGTATCGAAAACATCGATGTTTTCTTTCGATGTTTTGGCCAACATCGATGTTTGTTCTTTCGATGTCGATGTATCGAAAACATCGATGTTTTCTTTCGATGTTTTGGCCAACATCGATGTTTGTTCTTTCGATGTCGATGTATCGAAAACATCGATGTTTTCTTTCGATGTTTTGGCCAACATCGATGTTTGTTCTTTCGATGTCGATGTATCGAAAACATCGATGTTTTCTTTCGATGTTTTGGCCAACATCGATGTTTGTTCTTTCGATGTCGATGTATCGAAAACATCGATGTTTTCTTTCGATGTTTTGGCCAACATCGATGTTTGTTCTTTCGATGTCGATGTATCGAAAACATCGATGTTTTCTTTCGATGTTTTGGCCAACATCGATGTTTGTTCTTTCGATGTCGATGTATCGAAAACATCGATGTTTTCTTTCGATGTTTTGGCCAACATCGATGTTTGTTCTTTCGATGTCGATGTATCGAAAACATCGATGTTTTCTTTCGATGTTTTGGCCAACATCGATGTTTGTTCTTTCGATGTCGATGTATCGAAAACATCGATGTTTTCTTTCGATGTTTTGGCCAACATCGATGTTTGTTCTTTCGATGTCCATGTTTCGAAAACATAGATGTTTACCTATCGATGTCCCAACCCTATTATATTATGACCTTCTCTTAGGTCATCTTCAAGTCATATAACATATTTGAATACAATGTTTTAAGTTGATGGATGGTTAAGGTGTGGTAATAATATAAGCAATTTGTTTTTTTCTCAGACACTTTGGATAAATTATTGGTAAAGAAGATAGAAAGGTGCGTAGTGGGGGAGGCGATTACCTTGTTTAAACAGAACATTAGATGATTTATATGCAACATCAGATTATTTATGTGAACATAGGTTTTGTCTATTTTAAATATTTAGGTCCGCTTTATTAGTTTTAGCACTCTTTATCACTTTATAGTTGTATCGCTGTCGGTTTTATTAAAGAAATGTATTTTAATGTAAAAATGTAGGTAGAATATTTTTCCGTCCTAAACTTTAAATTTATAATTTGAAGCTTGATGTGCAAAGGAACATTAGAATGGATAATGATGCCCAGCTGTTTCAGCATTAGTAAAAAAATCAGACAGTGGAATTCGTTAAACACAAAACTGAGGGGACCGAAATAATTTTTCTTTTAAAAGAATTATGTAAATCAATACATAAAAAAAAGAACTCACCAATATTTTTGTTTAGAGAGAAATACGTACTTACACACAGGAAGTTTATTAATTTTTTGTATTTATAATTAAAATCCACAATCGTAGATAAAGTACGGTACGCAACTCGTGCAAAAACAGCATTTTGCTTTGCTCGAGTGGTTTTACTACCCTCGCTGTCGCTCAGGTGCAAACTCCACACTCACATGAAAAATGCTAATTTAAATCAAATTATAATAATTTATTATGGGAAACAGACGTAGAAAAATAGACTCCAGCACCAGGATTTGAATCATGGGCCTCTATATTTCCAGTACAGCAGTCTGCCATCTAAGCTACGCAGTAGAATGATTTTCTCTGACGTTAATGATACCTTGTCCCGAATTTTTAAGCTTTTAATTTTTCCACAAGTCTGAGATGTCAACATTAATGACATAGAACTAGACCGAGAAATAACGCTTATAATTATAAAGTACCCAATTAGTACCTGTACTTAGTACAATCAATTAGAAATTCATATTTTACGTTTTTGGTAGTATTCAAACTAGGGAAAGATGAAATTTTAATTAAAATCAAATTATAATTATTATTTACTACGGGAAACAGACAGAGAAAAATAGACTCCAGCGTCGGGATTTGAACCACGGGCCTCTATATTTCCAGTGTAGCGCTCTGCCATCTAAGCTACGCAGTAGAATGATTTTCTCTGACGTTAATGATACCTTGTCCCGAATTTTTAAGCTTTTAATTTTTCCACAAAGTCTGAGAAGTCAACATTAATGACATAGAACTAGACCGAGAAATAACGCTTATAATTATAAAGTACCCAATTAGTACCTGTACCTCGTACAATCAATTAGAAATTCATATTTTATAGCTTTTTTTTCCTTTATATAGGAAAAAAAGCTTTTTTTCGTGGTTCAAATCCCGGCGCTGGAGTCCATTTTCTCTGTACGTTTCCCATAGTAAATAATAATTTTAATTTGATTTAAATTAAAATTTAATCTTACAGTAGCATGAATACTACCAAAAACGTAAAATATGAAAAATGCTACTTTTTTAATGTACTAAGTATTTTCATTCCGAGAAGCGAAATCTTTTTGTGCTAAAAGAAATGAAAATACCTAGACTTTTGTCATGTAGCGTTTTCGTGTTAAACAGTTCGTACTTTATTATACCAAATTACAAATAAATTTGTAATTTTTATTTAAGTTATCACAGGACATGTAAAAGATACTGTCAGGCAGACAAGGTACATATTTTGTTAAATTTAATAATTTTGCTATGCTCGCTTCACTTACTTCTTTAAATTAGGCTACGAACAGAAAAAAAACAAAAAAAAAAAAACAGTAGAGGCATTTCTATATTAAGTATTTAAATATTAAAAAATGATATAATGAAATGGTGCTAAGAAAAAAAATTAAAAAAAAAGGAGGCATTCCTAAGTCATTTATATTGGAATAAAATAGATTGTAATACATTTTTTGCATTCATATTTTTTAACCATTTTGTACACTGTCTTTCATTAAACATTCCTTGTGTTGGTGAGCAGGGTTTAACAAATACTTCGGATTTTTTTTGATTTTTTTATTAATATATCTAATGTCAGGTATTTTTTTTTTTTTTTTTAAACTGTACTCTAGTAGTCTTGAAATACCATTATAATCTAAGTTTGTTAAATAAATCGAGCATATCAGTCATTATGGTAATCGCATATTTGGTGGAAGGGAAAAAATTGAGATTTTTAATAAAGCAGTATCAGCAAGATACTATTTTGATGAAATACCTATCTTAATGAATAAGCTATTTAATTAATTAAAAATAAGCTTCTTATTTTTTCTTAATCAATAAAAGCTGTTAATTATAAGAAATAATATTTAATCTTAATAAATAAGCCATTTACTTTATTTTTTAGTGAATAAGCTACCAACTTTGAATAAGCTTTTCTTAAATGAATAAGCTGATCCAATTAATGAAATAAGTTTCTTAAAAGAAAATTTTACGACTTACTATAGATTGATTTGTGTTGAACTTATTAGGACATCAACAGCTTGTCCATAATGTTTCTACAAAACAAACACATTATTAATGGTTTTGCACAGTGGTTGATGCCTATTTCCAGATAAATCGTGAAAGTTTATCAATGGCCATAATAAAGGATTTTTATAGATCACCATAACAGATTAGAAATTGGTTTCTCTTGAAGGTATGACATTATAATAAATATATAATGACACTATTATACATACAATAGAATCCCGATATATCGTATCTTCAAGGGGTCGAAGAAAAAATACGATATATCGAGTAGTTCACTAAATCGGGATTATGAAATATTGTTTGTAAAAAAAGAAAAAAATTAATGTAATAATTAAGACTTGTGTCTATTTTGTACATAAAAATACACTGTGTATGATCTTTAAAAAATTAAATCTGTACTTGGATTATAAAAATTATAAATTGTTGTTTTTTTCTTAATTAAACCATGGTTGTAGGTTTGGGTGTTATCCATAGCATTTTATCCGAGTAGAACAGAAGGAGGTAAACAATCAAATCTTGAAAATCCCTTCCTTTCATATACGTTTAACCGCGATTTTTCTCAGAATTATAAGAGTTATTCCTTCATCTAGGCTGTCCAGGAATTACATTTGGTTTGGACACAATCACACTCTCCCCCCTGAGTCTTTGTTTTATGCCATCAAATGTCACACGAGAGTTCTAATTTTTTCCCCGAAGAATGTTCCCTCCAATAGGTTCCTTAGCAATTTGGTATTAATAAAAACCATTTAATTATCGCTTCCTCTAATTGTAGTGAAGTCTGAACTGTTGTTAATATTTTTTTCTGAGTAGAGTAAAACAACAGATATAGGTAGTGAAATAGCAAAATCTTGGAAATGGCCCCCTTCATTCGTACGTTTTATCGGGATTATTCTCCGAATTATACGAGTTAAAAGACGTTTATGTTCACCTCAAAAGGGGGAAAAAATACGTTATACTGAGGGGACCGAAATGCATTGGTTTTATACCAATTATCGAGATNAAATTTTAAAAAAATTGGAGAGTGTGCCCCGCCCATTTTGTTGGACAAAGGTATTTTCATGAACCTGAGTACAAAATTAGATAGTAGACCTAAAATCAAGTTGATGTTAGGTTGCCACTTGATATGTAACCACTTTGATTTAGAATTTAGAGTAATATTTGAATAACTAACCATCAAGTGACAAATTAACATCAACTTGATTTTTGGTCTAATTACTCATTTTCCCCCTAAAATCATGAAGAAACTCATTGTTCACCAAAATGGGCGGGACATGATCGTTCTCCTTCAGTTTTTTTTTTTTTTTCCAAATGCCTATTGCATAAAAGATATCGTGCAATAAAGTGTCTGACTAACATCAAGCTAGAATTTTGAGTATAAGTAAATCTTATGGTGCCTTTGAAGAATATGTGGTCAGCTAAGTTTATCTGCAGTGCATAGCTAGGCAATAGGCATTTGAAAGCATCAAACATTTTAAAAAATTGGAGAGGGGCCATGCCCCTCCCATTTTGTTGGACAATGTGATTTTCATGATCCTGAGTAAAAAATTGGATAGTATTTTCTTCCAAATGCCTATTGCCTAGCTGTCCCACAGATGAACTTAGCCGACCACATATTCTTAAAAGGCACCAAAACATTTACTTATACACAAAATTCTAGCTTAATGTTAGTCAGATACTTTTTTGCACTCTATCTTCTAGACTCTAGACTATTATCTTCATGCATTTCAATTGTGTGAGGGTAAATATTGGTATTAATTCATTTTAATTTTTAAAAAATAATACATTTAATAATTAAACAAATTAATTAAAAATATTACTTAATTAATTTTTTTAGAATTATTTTGTATTGGTACCGAGTCTATGTGCCAAGGCCAAGATTCAGCTTGGACAGCTGGAAGATGACTGAAGAGCACTCAAAAAATTTTGGCAAAAATTGAATTTACTATAAAGGATTCAAACAAAATACTTGAACTTAAAATTTAACCTTGAACTTCAAAATTTATAATTGATTCCAATATTTATCCTTTGTAACAGGTGTAAATAAATAAATAAAAAAAATCTATTCAACATCACTTACTTTATAAAAATACCTGCTTGATAAAATTATTACTATTACTATGCTTAGAAATAAAATTCAAGTGAATAAATTCAATAATATTACTTTCACTAAATTATATTTATTTTAAATAAAAAATACAAAATAAAATAAATAAATCAATATAATTTCATATTCAGTATGTTTTAATTTTGATGTAAGATTTTTATTAAAATAATATATTTTTAAAGGTATTGCATAGATTGATCGTTAAAAATCTGGTAATATTTTGTTATTGTATTTTCTCTATCTCCAACGGATCGTTACAGCTCATTTATTTAATTTATGAACTAATAATAGATTTAGTTATGTTCAATGTTAGTTTTAACTTGAGGGTTCTTCTTCTTTCAACATTATTAGGTTGTTAGGGATCAACCGCTATACACAGATCCTTGAATGCGTGTTTTTATCCACTATACACTCCCCCTTATTGCAGTAATGAGTGTGAAACACGGCACATCTCTCTGGGAATTGAACCGGATATGTTGGTGTTAGAAGAGTGTTTTTTTTTTTTTTTTTTTTTTTTTTTTTTTTTTTTTTTTTTTTTTTTTTTTTTTTNAAATTAATTAAAAATATTACTTAATTAATTTTTTTAGAATTATTTTGTATTGGTACCGAGTCTATGTGCCAAGGCCAAGATTCAGCTTGGACAGCTGGAAGATGACTGAAGAGCACTCAAAAAATTTTGGCAAAAATTGAATTTACTATAAAGGATTCAAACAAAATACTTGAACTTAAAATTTAACCTTGAACTTCAAAATTTATAATTGATTCCAATATTTATCCTTTGTAACAGGTGTAAATAAATAAATAAAAAAAATCTATTCAACATCACTTACTTTATAAAAATACCTGCTTGATAAAATTATTACTATTACTATGCTTAGAAATAAAATTCAAGTGAATAAATTCAATAATATTACTTTCACTAAATTATATTTATTTTAAATAAAAAATACAAAATAAAATAAATAAATCAATATAATTTCATAATCAACAATATAATGAGATCCATATTTAAAAAAAAATAGAAATTAGAAAAAAAAAAAATTAAGTTTTCTCCCATTAAATTAATAGCTATTTTCATATAAGGTGTAGCTCAAATATGGTGCTTTAAGAGTTAAATATATAATATATATAATAAACAAAGCCGTAAAAAATACAAAAGCATTCTCACATATTAAGGAAAAAATTATAAGAGAGTTTTTAAGGAATTCCATACTTACTGTTAAGAGGGTAGAGAATAAATGAGTGATTTTTTAAAAAGTGCTTTATAGAATCCACTCATATAATAAAATATGGTACTTCTTTAGATTGTTACTCCCCTATGTTTTTTTTTTTTATAATATAAATATAATATTAATGTACTAAAAATGGCTGTAAGTACCCTCAAATAGTTTTCTGTTTAGTAGTGGATCCTTTTAGGGTTCATGGAAAATAAATTAAAATGCTTTAATTCATCCTTTTACGGCAACGTTTCGGCCTGACCGGCCATTTTCAAGCCTTATAATTACACAATTGAGGTAAAAAGTGAAGTCAAATATAGATATCAAATTCTATTAGGAACTATTTTAAAAGTTCCGTCGTCAATAATTCACCATTACATCTCCAAACTAAAACATGCGAGTTCTGGTAACAACTAGTAACAATAACACTAACTGACATTAACAAAAACAATTATAACAATATGGTAACTAATCAAATAACTAGAATTTTAAAAAAAACATTAAAATTTTGATCAGAGGTAGCATTTAGTAAAACATCCTTTTTACACATGTTTTTTGCTAATGTCAGTTAGTGTTATTGTTAGTAGTTGTTACCAGAACTCGCATGTTTTAGTTTGGAGATGCAATGGTGAATTATTGATGACGGAACTTTTAAAATAGTTCCTAATAGAATTTTATATCTATAGTAAGGCTTGAAAATGGCCGGTCAGGCCGAAACGTTGCCGGAAAAGGATGAATTAAAGCATTTTAATTTATTTTCCATGAACCCTAAAAGTATCCAATACTAAACATGTAATTACAGACAAATTAATTATTTATACATTCTTTTACCTAAATAACTATTAAGACAAACGGATGTTCAGTCCAATGTACTTTGTGACAAAGAAATATCACACTTCTGTCTAAAAAAGAACATTCTGTACATCATCTTTAGATTGTAACTCCTTCTATTCTTATAAGGGGAGTAACAGTCTAAAGACGTGCCTAAAATACTTATAAGTAATAATAAATTACTAATAACAACTAGAAACTAATAAGAACAAATTGAATATATATTTTGTTTCTTAATCTATAATCTCAAAGGCCAATAATTTGCTATCAATTGTCCAACTTAAAACTTGAAAGTATTAAAAAATCAAAATCGTCTAAACTAATCTAGTTCTTAAGTAAACATCAAATTAATATACAGGTGGATGGATTTAAAAATAACAATTTTGTAAAATGAATGAGAAATTACTATGATACTGTTTCATTTTAAACCATGCAATTTTTGTAGGTTGATCAAGCATAAATAGGCTTTTTTCAATAATTTATTTTTTTTTAAAAAATAAAAGAGAATAAATTTCTCTCGCCAGTTATTCAAGAATCCAGTGAGGCAGGTGGTCTAGCTAGACCAGTAATTAGATTAATGATAGAGCCAATCTAGTTAAAAAGCTCTATGTTCTGTTCACACTAGACACTACCAGTCTTCCATAGAGTAGAACCGAAGCTGCCATGCTACACCTAACTCAGTTTTAGCATCATGCCATATAAAAGCAGACACAATCCTGCTACCATTGAGATTGTTATATTACTCAAAGGAAAGCACCAGTTGGAAAAAAAAAAAATCCATGCCAAACTCTTAGAACTAATTAGCTTTATCAATTAATCATTAAAGATCTTGATTTCAGAATGTTTTGCGATTATCTCATGACGATTTCCAACTTTTGTGTCGCTAAACAATTCTATTTGTAAACATAATGTAGTTATACATTTGTCGGTGCAAGTAAAAAAGAAGGATATGTCTTTACTGACTTGAAAAACTGGATATGTTAGGTTTACCTAAAACATCTATTTGTCAAAAGCATAGAGAATAGACTTAAAATAGAGTTGACATTTGGCGCGATTTCTTGTCCCTTCATGAAAAGCATGAAAAGTGACATTAGCGCTATCTGTTGTTCGTTGCATCAACTAAAAAAGGGGTGAGGATGAAATAGAGCATTTAGTTCCTCTATGCCTCTACTAGGTGTCGCTAGTAGTCATCCCCTAAAATTCGTATTTTATAAATACTATGCTTAGTTATTACAAGTGTCACTTTATTTTGTTTTTTATCATATCTTTTTTTAAACATTTTATTTAGTAACAAACTGTTCATATAAAGTAATTTAAAGTAACAACTTGTAATAAACTAAGCATAGTATTTATGAAATGAGAACATAAAGAACAAACCTAATATACTTTTTTGTCACAACCTTTTTATTTTATTATTTTATTATTGGTGTTAGAGCAGCCTGGAACACAGCATTTTCTGAATCTTTTGACCATAGTAAAAGGAAATTGATGTCGATGAATTTAAAGAAAACAACAAATTATAAGGCTTCGAAAATGATTTACATAACTCTTTAAGTACCACAGGTTGAGAATCACTGTCTTAGAGGGTATCTATGATATTAACAGAATATATTTTCGAAATAACAAGTCTGTTGGTTAAGCAGATTTTAATGTATGTTGATTCTATGTCAGTCAGTCAATCAGAACTTTTTAGCTTATATTAATTAGAGAAGATATTCAAATGAAATAGAACAAATAAGTATAAATTAACCCAAAATTTAAATAATTATTAGTATACAAGTGGTTTATATCCACTAAGATATTTGTTGTAAATAGACACTTAATAAAAGTTATTTACTATTACAAAACAATAGAAGAAACAAAAGTAAGGTATACTTGAAAACTTTAATCTAAAACTGCTAATTAAATATATATAGTTCTTATTATATGTATTTAGCTCTTATATATCTTGTTTATTAATTTCTTCTTCTCGACGATTGCCCATATTTTGACATCAAATCTTCTTGAGGTTCCAAATTCCGTGTACTCATAGGATTCCCTTCTGAACTGTCGTTGGTATTTAGAATGATTCTTTTCTCTATGACATCGTCCTCAGTCATGTCTACAAACGTGCTGAGACCGACCACATCTATCTTTCGCTTATTTGTACCGAACTGAACAAAGTCGTCAGGTTTCGTTCCTAAACATCGTGTTACAATTAAATTTGAATTTAAATGAGACAGTAAATGCACAATTTTAACTTGTATATTTATGATAATAAAATATCCAGATAACAACACCTCTTTAGATATGGTGTAGATTATTTTTATACTAGTTAGTTTTATACTAATAGAAGTACTTCTGTGTACAACTAGCGTCACCAAATTAGCGAGGCACATACCTTCCTCGTTCCTATTTATTATACTTTTTAAATGATGAGCTTTTTTCAGCCCATTATTGCCAAATTTATTTACTTTTCCCCACCAATTTTTTTTAAACTTTTAAAATTGTTTTGATTTTTTTACAAGAAATAAAGTGTCCATTTAGCAATATTTAAAGAGCGCAGACGGTTGAAATTAATCTGGGGCTATCTCCTGGCTACTTTTGACAAACCATCCAAATTTTATAAAAATCAGATAAATACCTTTGAAGTTATAAGTATAAATAAATGCAAGGTTGTAGGCATAAGGTAAAGAAACAAATGGGTGCTAAAAGGTTAAAACTTATATGGGACAAACAATGGGCTAATAATGACATACCATCCAAATTTTAATAAAATCAGAAAAGTAGTTTTTAAGATATCTTAGTTCGCAAAAATTGAGGAGACAGACAGACACCGAACCAAAAATGTTCCCTGATGTCTGAAATGGATTTCTGTCTTGGAATTTTTGAAATCAGAGACATTATATATTTTCGTTCTTCAAAATGATCAGCTTCCGTTAAATTCGGCAAGCTTGGAAGCAAAAAAATATCATTTTTAGAGGTTCAAGAACAAACAGGTTGTTTACTGATGACAAAACATTTGCAGACGAAATGTTAAAGAAAGTTTGAAACATAGACCTCACTACGTTCAAATGTGTCAAATTTTAAAAGAAAATTTTGAAAATAGCAACTTAATTTTTACAGAAATCTAATTGATTTATTGCTTAATCAAAAATATTGTTGACTAGAGTAACAAGAAGTATAGTTTACCAATTTTACAATCAAGGAATACGTACAATAATTCAAGGTAATGAATTCCATCACAAAAATAAAAATAGTGGACGATGAGAGCCTGATATTACCATACCAGGTATTCAATATTCATTCGAGGTTCAGATTCAAGTGTTTAAAACTATTAAATCTTGTCACTGTCACTAGTTTGGTCACGGATACCTATTCAGTGACAGTGACATTGTCACCTATTAAAAAAATAATAGGTATTGGCCCCTAATACCAAATCTGGTCACGGATCCTTAGAGAAACGTAGCAGGTAGCAGAACTTCCTTTCAGTGACAGTGACTTAGTCACCTATTACTAAAATAATAGGTATTGTCACCTATTACCAGATCGGAGCTGGAACGGTGTCACCTATTACTCAGATTTAATAGTTTAGCCCATCCCTATCCATCAGAAATGTAAATGTTTACCAACCGATTCGTTCAACAGTTTTTCTTTTCTGAATTGTCGGATTCGGAGAAGTAGGTCGAACATTTTGATTTCTCGCCACGCCTTGAGGTACATTCTGATTCCTTCCATCACTTTGAGGAAAGGTATATTGAGTAGAAGGCAAATTTACAGGGCACTCATTTAAAGCTTTACCAGCAGTAGATATAGGTTTTCTTAAACCTGGTCCCGCATTTGCCATCGTACTTTCCGCAGTGTATTCGGCAAGGACAAATTCAGGCTTTACTCCTGGGCGTGGTAAAAAAAGCAAATAATTAAATGAGAGGATTTATATTATTACTTTAATAACACGACTAAAATTATTCGTAAACCAACTAAAAACATTAATTAAACGTAATTTTTGTCAATTTGTGAAATAAATCTTGATTTAAAATGTGTGAAAACAAAACACAAACCACTTCTGTTATAGATTTGCTTTTCTCCATAATTTCTTGGATTTGATGTCTGACAAACAGTTTTGCAATTAACACCACCCATTTTCTTCCTAGACACCATAAGAAATGGTTTGGTTTAATACACATGAGTTATCATTATGGTATAAACACGTTGATGGCAGAACACGTTCTGGGAATATGGTGCTGGTAGGGTCAATGGGGAGAACCACATTACAGGAACTAGTGTTCTCCCAACGACACTTATTTTTATTTTCTTATATTCAGACCCGCATTTCCGATACTTTTAAACCAGTTAGCTCTATAGAGCACATCTGCACAGTTTTATACATCCATTCCACTCTCTCCTACCTTTGTCGTTCTTCAGTTATTTAGTATAGTAGTCTAGTACTTCCTACTAGAACGGGTAGGACGAACCACTTGTTGTAAAAAAACTTAGTAGTAGTAGTAGTAGTCTAGTACTTCCTACTAGAACGGGTAGGACGAACCACTTGTTCGAACCTTGCAATTAGGCCATCACTTAGGCCCTTTTTACACCCCGCGGTAGAGAGTTGCAGCCACTTCACACATTTTTACATTGTACCGCCGAAGCGAGTATGATGTGATCAATAGTGAGCAATATAAATCAGAGCGTCACGCCGAGGAATCGAACCCCACCTCATTCCACTCATGATTCAGTGATGGCCGAGCAGATGTGGTTTAACCCGCACGGCTACGCTGTCTCTCTTCAGTTATTTAAATTTGACTTTTTTATTTCCTAGCCACTGGGTACAGCCAAGCAATTGTTCGTCCGCCATCAACGTGTTAAATATTTAACCTTGATCAACACCATACTATAAATAAATGTAGGAATCAATAATAAATATCAAATTTATTACGCATTAGCATTGGCAGTTGTCTCAGCAGGGTCTGCCATAGTTTCAGAATACGTTGTGATGAAGTCCTTCTTTTTAAACGGTTCAAGATTTCTACCACTCAAAGGATTATATTCCGAACTTAAATTTGTATTCAAAAGTACTTTCTTCTGCGGAGAAGTCGGATTTTGTTCCATCGTATCAAGATCTTGCAGATCGATCGTTGATCCTTTTTTACCATATTCAGCAATATCTTCCGGTTTCGAACCTGTTGAAAGTCACAGTTCATTTATCTTTAGTTTGTTACTTTAAGATATTAAAAATTCTGGTTTGAATCCATTCATTAATGAGGATGTTTCCTCAAGTTTTTTTTTTTTTAAACACCAATTCCATCAGATACGGATAGGGCTTAAATGATACAAATTTTTATTCCTTGGGATTGACATTTGCATCTTAGCTTCGGACCAGGTACAATGATAAAAGATCATTTCAGATCGCACCAAGCGGTACCTAGTTTTAAAAGATCTACAACTTTGGTCCTATGACCTTTTTGTCGTACCTCCATCAGTTCTACCTTAATCCATTGATTGCGTAATCTAATTCATGAACCTACCTTAGTGACTGTATAGAATGTTTAAAAGTTAATTTAACAAAAAAAAAAAAATTGGATCCCCTGTGGATGCAAACGTCTGCGGGTGACAGAGCCTTGCAAGATGGTTCTACTCAAGGCACGGAGAATAGAGCTACTGAGGGCTGAAAGGAGGGGGGCTTGGATCCACTGTGGATTCATCCGTCACCAGCCTTAGACTGGCATGAATCCACAGTGGATTCATCCGCACTGAATGGGTTAAATAGAGCTCAATTTGATTTTTTTTTAAATTTTTGACTTTGAGCTCGTATATATTATTTTATTAATTTGTCCTAGATATAGTTATTAAACATTTTTACTGGTGCAACTGCCCTTTTGAGAGAAGAGACTGGTAATAAGTTAATGCACCAATGGTTGTGATAATTATTCAATGACTTCCCAGTCAAATTGGTTTTGACGGATATTTTCTCATTTATTATATCCTTTTTTTTGGCATTGTTACATGTTACTATATTACAAAGTTTTGATTGGCTATTTTTTTTAATAAATATAAATAGGCTCCAAACTACAATTTGGAGAGTATTATATTCTTAGTAATGGAATGAATGATGTAAAAATATAGTCCTAATTCTATTCCTAGAAGGCTTTGAAGACAAAACTATTTATGCATTTCATTTAATTGCTAAGGCCTACATGATTATAGGTAACATAACCACTTATGAGCATGAGCCCCAAACGGAGCACAGGGTGAAGGCTAGTTAATTTATCATTTCAATTTTCTTATTTAGAAATCAATTAAACATTTGAAACCTGACCGAGTTTATCTTGTTTCTTCCGTTCTTTTTCAGTTTTCTCAACATTGGGTGTTAAAGATTGATTCCTCGTATTCTCCTCATTAGCTCTTCTCAAGGGCGAGACAGAGGATTTCCTACCAGCGCCCGAAATCCCTTTCTGAGGCAAATCGGACTGGCCCAGAGAAATAATATTTTTAGCGATCGATTGTCGACAGGTTTCATCTTGATTTTCGGCTCTCTTAGACACCTACCCTGCAATATATCTCTGTTTTATCAATATATTTGTTTGCCTTAAAATCACGGAGAATATTTATTTTAATATCAGTGATCAAAAGTTTTAATTTGACTTCTATAAGTAATTACAACTGAAATAAAATGGAACTATTTTTATTATTTTTATTTNCCTACCCTGCAATATATCTCTGTTTTATCAATATATTTGTTTGCCTTAAAATCACGGAGAATATTTATTTTAATATCAGTGATCAAAAGTTTTAATTTGACTTCTATAAGTAATTACAACTGAAATAAAATGGAACTATTTTTATTATTTTTATTTATTTATTTTATTTATAATACCGCTTCGACAGCACGAGGGTCATTAGCAGAAATGGAACTAATTAAAATAAAATTAAAGCTAAATAAATCTAATTATCAGTTTATTGTAAAAGTGATGGCCGAGCAGATGTGGTTTAACCCGCACGGCTACGCTGTCTCTCTTCAGTTATTTAAATTTGACTTTTTTATTTCCTAGCCACTGGGTACAGCCAAGCAATTGTTCGTCCGCCATCAACGTGTTAAATATTTAACCTTGATCAACACCATACTATAAATAAATGTAGGAATCAATAATAAATATCAAATTTATTACGCATTAGCATTGGCAGTTGTCTCAGCAGGGTCTGCCATAGTTTCAGAATACGTTGTGATGAAGTCCTTCTTTTTAAACGGTTCAAGATTTCTACCACTCAAAGGATTATATTCCGAACTTAAATTTGTATTCAAAAGTACTTTCTTCTGCGGAGAAGTCGGATTTTGTTCCATCGTATCAAGATCTTGCAGATCGATCGTTGATCCTTTTTTACCATATTCAGCAATATCTTCCGGTTTCGAACCTGTTGAAAGTCACAGTTCATTTATCTTTAGTTTGTTACTTTAAGATATTAAACATTCTGGTTTGAATCCATTCATTAATGAGGATGTTTCCTCAAGTTTTTTTTTTTTTAAACACCAATTCCATCAGATACGGATAGGGCTTAAATGATACAAATTTTTATTCCTTGGGATTGACATTTGCATCTTAGCTTCGGACCAGGTACAATGATAAAAGTTCATTTCAGATCGCACCAAGCGGTACCTAGTTTTAAAAGATCTACAACTTTGGTCCTATGACCTTTTTGTCGTACCTCCATCAGTTCTACCTTAATCCATTGATTGCGTAATCTAATTCATGAACCTACCTTAGTGACTGTATAGAATGTTTAAAAGTTAATTTAACAAAAAAAAAAAAATTGGATCCCCTGTGGATGCAAACGTCTGCGGGTGACAGAGCCTTGCAAGATGGTTCTACTCAAGGCACGGAGAATAGAGCTACTGAGGGCTGAAAGGAGGGGGGCTTGGATCCACTGTGGATTCATCCGTCACCAGCCTTAGACTGGCATGAATCCACAGTGGATTCATCCGCACTGAATGGGTTAAATAGAGCTCAATTTGATTTTTTTTTAAATTTTTGACTTTGAGCTCGTATATATTATTTTATTAATTTGTCCTAGATATAGTTATTAAACATTTTTACTGGTGCAACTGCCCTTTTGAGAGAAGAGACTGGTAATAAGTTAATGCACCAATGGTTGTGATAATTATTCAATGACTTCCCAGTCAAATTGGTTTTGACGGATATTTTCTCATTTATTATATCCTTTTTTTTTTGGCATTGTTACATGTTACTATATTACAAAGTTTTGATTGGCTATTTTTTTTTAATAAATATAAATAGGCTCCAAACTACAATTTGGAGAGTATTATATTCTTAGTAATGGAATGAATGATAAAAAATATAGTCCTAATTCTATTCCTAGAAGGCTTTGAAGACAAAACTATTTATGCATTTCATTTAATTGCTAAGGCCTACATGATTATAGGTAACATAACCACTTATGAGCATGAGCCCCAAACGGAGCGCAGGGTGAAGGCTAGTTAATTTATCATTTCAATTTTCTTATTTAGAAATCAATTAAACATTTGAAACCTGACCGAGTTTATCTTGTTTCTTCCGTTCTTTTTCAGTTTTCTCAACATTGGGTGTTAAAGATTGATTCCTCGTATTCTCCTCATTAGCTCTTCTCAAGGGCGAGACAGAGGATTTCCTACCAGCGCCCGAAATCCCTTTCTGAGGCAAATCGGACTGGCCCAGAGAAATAATATTTTTAGCNATAGCTATTACCCATGGTGCACTAGTCGTAGACGAAATTTAATACGCAACATGGATCGAAGTATTTCTACTCTCGGGATTATCTCTCTCGGCAAGCCTCGAGAGCTAATACTACAGTTATCTCCCTCGGCCTTACGCCTCGGGAGCTAATGAAGTTTTCTCCTTTGGCGTTGCCTCAGGAGAAAACTTAACCTCGAGCCGGAAAACATACTTCTCTCCATTGTTGCGTAAATAACTATTGCATTGCAAGAACAGGATGGAATAGTAATCTTCAATTCAGCTTGAAGATTACCCAAATAGGGGTCGAAATATTGCAAAAGTGAGCTTTTTTCCCCTATAGACTACCAATAGCACTACTACCTATCAATACCAAAATATAATCAGTTTCAATGTGCATGAATATAATAATAATTACATATTTAATCTCTAGTGTTAAATCAAGAAATCAATTAAATCTAGAAGAACTTAAATGTAAACAGTTATAAGTACGTACTCACTAATAAATGCAATAAATAAAACATTCATATTAATGTAACCATTACTTTTAAGTTAGTTTGAGCGCAGGGTGAAGGCTAGTTAATTTATCATTTCAATTTNTATCACCTATGAAAGTAGTGAAGTAGTAGCCTATCACCTATGAAAGTAGTGAAGTAGCGCCTATCACCTATGAAAGTAGTGAAGTAGCACCTATCACCTATGAAAGTAGTGAAGTAGTAGCCTATCACCTATGAAAGTAGTGAAGTAGTAGCCTATAACCAATTATACGGTTCATACTGTTGATAGAGCCTTCACACTCAACCTCGTATAATCCATTATACAGTACATCCGCGGATCAACCCATAAATACGTAAAAAAGACTAAACATTTTTTAAAATTGAAATTTAATCATCTGGGGTTCAGCCCTGCTTTAATAGAAACTAATTTATGTCATAATTTAAGTTTAGAAAAAATCAAGTGTCTTGGAAATAAATAAAAAAGTTATTTTTCTCACTAGCAAAGTGATTTTTCGGTGGAACGGAAGATGTTGGGGCACAAATTGGAGGAAGGCGCTACGGGAGACCCTGATGGCTGCCCGGGTCGGAAAAAAATGGCCGTACCGGGTCCCCAGTGTTAATATAACTGTAAGGTAAACCGCGATGAGAAGAGACTGTAGGAATTTTAACAGACGCACCAAAACGGGGGCGGCGCCTAAAATTTTAAACTTTGTTCGGTTTTTGAATTTTAGCAACGCCCCCGATTGGGCGTCGGGGTCGAAATACCTAGAGTGTCTTCTCCTCGGTTTACCTTATAACTGCCTGGTACGCCCTTATTTTTTTCCGACCCAGGCAGCCACCAGGGCCTCCCGTAGCGCCTTCCTCCAACTTGTGCCCGAACATCTTCTGCTCCACTGATTTTTCTCTAGGAGGTAATGTCTTTCAGGGTCTCTGAGCAAAACGGAGAGGAGTTGCTACATTACCAAATCTTTTATTGTTTACATTTTTACCTCGCACATTTTAATTGTTAAAATGTTTAGAATTTGAAAATAATTTTAATTAAAATATTTTGTATTATTATTATTATTTTATACTTATTTTTTCCAGTCAAATAAGTCAATCGAGTATTTATACAATTTTTAATTATAATAATAATAAGTGTGTTCTTAAAATAATCACAGTTCAACAGAAATTTACCGTTTGAGAAATTATACCTATTAAATCTGTCAAAATAAATCAGAGTGACAAACTGGATATTTTTCATTGTTCACTTTTCTTTTGTTTACTTCC
>KZ653839.1:45713-56952 GCA_001010745.2 Gerris buenoi | reverse complement strand
TCAAGTGGACAAGGTTCTGAGACTAATCTCGAGACTAGCTCTCGAGATTTAGTCTCAGGTGGACACCCACCCTAACAGGTTTAACAATATAATTATCATGATACTTTTTTTTTAAATTTACAAATTATTTCATTATTTATTAATCGAAATTACTACAAAATATCTTAAATTAAACGAATAAGAAAAAAAAAAACGAAGGAAAAAATTAACAAAAAAGCAACGTATTAACATAACAAATTAGTCTTTTAATGCAGCCTTTTCGCTTTTTTTTAAAAAAAAATTAGACTTATCAAATAACATGGAATAAAATGCACTTAATTTTACAAGATCCATTTTTAGGTTAATTAAATTTTAATAGGAATTAATAAGCGAAGTGGCAAGTGTAATAATAACAACAAAATATAATAATTTGTTTACATTATTACAGTATGCTTGCTACAAGTTGTGACTTTGGACACTCAGATTAGTCAACTTCTATAAGAAAAAAAATAAAGCCTCTAAGCCTGTGGAAAGAGTGGAGCTAGTGACATTTTTGCTTGCCACTATGTGTTTTTTTTTAAGTATTCAAAATCCCTACTTTTTTTAAAAGGGGAGTAACAGTCTAAAGAAGAACATTCTACACCTTCTTTATTACCCTCAGTTTTTTTTTTACAAGGGGAGTAACAACTAACCATTTTTCCATACACACAAGTTCTAGGTTCAATATGTTCACCTTTTAAGTTTATACTTGACTTTAAAAGCCACATTAAGTAAGAACCTCTCCATAGTCCAAATCTCCAAAGCATGTCCTACACACTTAGATATGTTTCTTTTATCACCTCGTACAATTTCAGAATAATGAACAAAAACATATAAGAACAACTATACATTCTTTAAGTATATAAACGCTCCAAAAGCTGGAAGTATCGCACTTACAGATAAATCAACTTATCTTTTTTACAAATCTATATTATAAACAATTTTAGATGCATTAAACAATTGTTTGCATTTAAGGGTAAGTGTCCATCTGAGACTTTTTAGTATCAAGACTCGCTCTAGAGATTGAAATCGCTAGTGGACATGGGGCTGAGACTAGTCTCAGAGACTCGCCGACTCTCCGAGACTTGAGAGAGGCTGATGTTGCTTTCAAGTGGACAAGGTTCTGAGACTAATCTCGAGACTAGNATCCTAAGAAAATAAAGGGCAGAGAGCCAATAAGAGCACAGAACTTTAAAATCTTAAGAAAAAAACGGGCGGAGAGCCAATGAGAGCACAGGATTTTAAAATCCTGAGAAAAAAAAAGGGTGGGGAGCTAATGAGAGCACAGGCTTTTAAAAATCCTAAGAAAATAAAGGGTGGGGGAGCCAATGAAAACAAAGGATTTTAAAATCCTAAGAAAATAAAGGGTGGGTGCCAATGAGAGCAAAGGATTTTAAAATCCTAAGAAAATAAAGGGTGGGGAGCCAATGAGAGTACATGATTTTAAAATCCTGTGAAAAGCTCTCATTGGCACCCCACCCTTTTTTTCCTTTTACATTCACACGCTGTCAACACACTAAAACTAATTTGGCACAAATAAAAAGTACATTTTTCTTATATTAATAAGAACACCAAAAATATTATTGCAGTTTTATTAATGTGTAAAAAAAAAAAAAATTGTAAGATCTTACTCCTCTGCTGTAAAAATATGTTTACAATCTTTAAACGATTATTATTATAATACAAACAAATCATTGTGATGATAATAATAAATAATCTCGAGTTCAATAAAGAGCTATTTTGGTTTTTATTCACCATAAATTATGAATTTTGTTCTTTAACTTTCACTCACCGAGAAATAGTTCCACAAAATCTCACTGAATGGTTAATTGACCAGTATCAATTTATTAGGTCAATAGTTAAGCATTCAAAAGTTAAACAATACAATATTACATTTTTTTCTCCAAAGTTAATAAATATTAATGATGTAATTTTAACAATACCTAATTACTCTTAATTTAGGGACAAGGGTAATTAAGTATGAATCTAATATTATTCAGCCACATCCTCCGAGAAAGCCATAGCGTCAAATCTATACAATATTGAAAACATTTTGTTATTATTCTCGCCCGTAACTACTTTCATAACATTCTTTAAAAATCTATCTAATTCTTCGTCGAATTTAATTTCAAAAGTGGTGATGTTAGATGCGAAATGTGAAGCGGGTATTTCATTCGCTTTTTTCTCATATTGAGCTATATACTCGGTGAAATGTTTACAACATGATAAAACGTCTCGGAAGTTTTTAAACAACGTTAAATCTTTAAGAAGACAATCTCTCATGCAGTTATCTACAAACATCCAATGTTCTCTGAGTAAATCGTCGACCGATTCAATAGAAGGTACTTTCAAAATAAGCTCGGTCCAATAAGGTTCAATAATTTCTTCCATCATGTAATAAGCCATGTTTTGAACAAAAGATATCATCTTATTTCTCAATCCGTAACTCTGCAAACGATAGCTGTCCGTATGTAATTTTTTCTTGAACGTCATATCGAAAAGCCAAACTTTAAACAGTAACATTTCGATATATTTAATGAATACGATATGTCTAAATATCATTTGATAACAAGTTATAATTTTCTTGTTGAATATCAAAGAAACGGGCCATTCTGTTTTAACGGATAAAGCGAAAGCGTCTATTCCTGTTAACGGTACATTTTTCTCCTTTGAATGTTCGAATTCTTGTGTCGTATTTATATTTAATATTTTAATAAGTTGTTCGATGAGTCCGACTGGTTTTAAATTGAGACTTATAAGTTCTCTGTAAGAATCGTCGTCTGTAGAAGGTACACGAACTGCTACGTCGACTAAAGCGGCGAATCTCGAAGGTATAATATCGCATATTAATTTGTTCAACTCTTCGTAACAAATATCGTATATAGTCGTAATAAAATCTCCTTGTTGAAGTAGAAAATACCTTTTAATAGATTTCATCCGATCAACAAGATTGAAATCGTTCAAAATTATATTGAACAAATACTTGCTCGAAAATTTATAAGCGTTTTCGATTATTTTAATATAAGATTCGTCCGAAGAATATTCCAATTCTATTTCGGGTTCTAAATTCAAAGTTAGATTACCCGAAACGCAATGACTCGCTACAGTTAGATATTTACCCGAATTGAGAATATGTTTGGCGACGACTTCGAGAAATTTCGGTACGAGACTTTTCCTTATTTGATACTTTTTCAGCCAGTATTCCTCAGGTAGATTATCGTGTTCGAGACGTATTTTGAGATTTTCGACTATCATGAATTCGTCGTAAGGATCGAAAATGATACCTCGAAAGATCCATTTCTGTACCGATTCCAAATAAGGTTTAGATGATTGTGTGATAAGACTTAACGCTATTGTTTCATTTGTAGACCCAGAATGAGCGGCTGAATAAAAGTGTTGTAAAATGCTCAGCGTTTTACCTCCCCGAGCACCTTTCTTAGCCGTTTTCTCACATATCTGTGCGAGAAATAACATAGTATCTAACAATGGTTGAATAGAATGNATTTTAATATTGGAATTATATTTTTACAACATAATATATACGTGTTAAAGTAAAAAAAAAACAATTGTAAGCATCCTATGGTCAGAGCTAAATTAGTTTTAGTGTAGTGACAGTGTGGGAAAGTAAAAAAATAAAGGGTGGGAAGCCAACGAGAGGACAAGATTTTAAAATCCTAAGAAAATAAAGGGCAGAGAGCCAATAAGAGCACAGAACTTTAAAATCTTAAGAAAAAAACGGGCGGAGAGCCAATGAGAGCACAGGATTTTAAAATCCTAAGAAAATAAAGGGTGGGGGAGCCAATGAAAACAAAGGATTTTAAAATCCTAAGAAAATAAAGGGTGGGTGCCATTGAGAGCAAAGGATTTCAAAATCCTAAGAAAATAAAGGGTGGGTGCCATTGAGAGCAAAGGATTTCAAAATCCTAAGAAAATAAAGGGTGGGGAGCCAATGAGAGTACATGATTTTAAAATCCTGTGAAAAGCTCTCATTGGCACCCCACCCTTTTTTTCCTTTTACATTCACACGCTGTCAACACACTAAAACTAATTTGGCACAAATAAAAAGTACATTTTTCTTATATTAATAAGAACACCAAAAATATTATTGCAGTTTTATTAATGTGTAAAAAAAAAAAAATTGTAAGATCTTACTCCTCTGCTGTAAAAATATGTTTACAATCTTTAAACGNATAAAGGGTGGGGAGCCAATGAGAGTAAGGATTTTAAAAACCGAGGAAAATAAAGGGTGGGGAGCCAATGAGAGTAAGGATTTTAAAAACCGAGGAAAATAAAGGGTGGGGAGCCAATGAGAGTAAGGATTTTAAAAACCGAGGAAAATAAAGGGTGGGGAGCCAATGAGAGTAAGGATTTTAAAAACCGAGGAAAATAAAGGGTGGGGAGCCAATGAGAGTAAGGATTTTAAAAACCGAGGAAAATAAAGGGTGGGGAGCCAATGAGAGTAAGGATTTTAAAAACCGAGGAAAATAAAGGGTGGGGAGCCAATGAGAGTAAGGATTTTAAAAACCGAGGAAAATAAAGGGTGGGGAGCCAATGAGAGTAAGGATTTTAAAAACCGAGGAAAATAAAGGGTGGGGAGCCAATGAGAGTAAGGATTTTAAAAACCGAGGAAAATAAAGGGTGGGGAGCCAATGAGAGTAAGGATTTTAAAAACCGAGGAAAATAAAGGGTGGGGAGCCAATGAGAGTAAGGATTTTAAAAACCGAGGAAAATAAAGGGTGGGGAGCCAATGAGAGTAAGGATTTTAAAAACCGAGGAAAATAAAGGGTGGGGAGCCAATGAGAGTAAGGATTTTAAAAACCGAGGAAAATAAAGGGTGGGGAGCCAATGAGAGTAAGGATTTTAAAAACCGAGGAAAATAAAGGGTGGGGAGCCAATGAGAGTAAGGATTTTAAAAACCGAGGAAAATAAAGGGTGGGGAGCCAATGAGAGTAAGGATTTTAAAAACCGAGGAAAATAAAGGGTGGGGAGCCAATGAGAGTAAGGATTTTAAAAACCGAGGAAAATAAAGGGTGGGGAGCCAATGAGAGTAAGGATTTTAAAAACCGAGGAAAATAAAGGGTGGGGAGCCAATGAGAGTAAGGATTTTAAAAACCGAGGAAAATAAAGGGTGGGGAGCCAATGAGAGTAAGGATTTTAAAAACCGAGGAAAATAAAGGGTGGGGAGCCAATGAGAGTAAGGATTTTAAAAACCGAGGAAAATAAAGGGTGGGGACCCAATGAGAGTGTAGGATTTTAAAATCCTATGAAAAAAAGGGTGGGTGCCAATGAGAGCAAAGGATTTTAAAATCCTAAGAAAAAAAAGGGTGGGGAGCCAGTGAGAGTACATGATTTTAAAATCCTGTGAAAAGCTCTCATTGGCACCCCACCCTTTTTTTCCTTTTACATTCACACGCTGTCAACACACTAAAACTAATTTGGCACAAATAAAAAGTACATTTTTCTTATATTAATAAGAACACCAAAAATATTATTGCAGTTTTATTAATGTGTAAAAAAAAAAAAAATTGTAAGATCTTACTCCTCTGCTGTAAAAATATGTTTACAATCTTTAAACGATTATTATTATAATACAAACAAATCATTGTGATGATAATAATAAATAATCTCGAGTTCAATAAAGAGCTATTTTGGTTTTTATTCACCATAAATTATGAATTTTGTTCTTTAACTTTCACTCACCGAGAAATAGTTCCACAAAATCTCACTGAATGGTTAATTGACCAGTATCAATTTATTAGGTCATTAGTTAAGCATTCAAAAGTTAAACAATACAATATTACATTTTTTTCTCCAAAGTTAATAAATATTAATGATGTAATTTTAACAATACCTAATTACTCCTAATTTTAGGACAAGGGTAATTAAGTATGGATCTAATATTATTCAGCCACATCCTCCGAGAAAGCCATAGCGTCAAATCTATACAATATTGAAAACATTTTGTTATTATTCTCGCCCGTAACTACTTTCATAACATTCTTTAAAAATCTATCTAATTCTTCGTCGAATTTAATTTCAAAAGTGGTGATGTTAGAGGCGAAATGTGATGCGGGTATTTCATTCGCTTTTTTCTCATATTGAGCTATATACTCGGTGAAATGTTTACAACATGATAAAACGTCTCGGAAGTTTTTAAACAACGTTAAATCTTTAAGAAGACAATCTCTCATGCAGTTATCTACAAACATCCAATGTTCTCTGAGTAAATCGTCGACCGATTCAATAGAAGGTACTTTCAAAATAAGCTCGGTCCAATAAGGTTCAATAATTTCTTCCATCATGTAATAAGCCATGTTTTGAACAAAAGATATCATCTTATTTCTCAATCCGTAACTCTGCAAACGATAGCTGTCCGTATGTAATTTTTTCTTGAACGTCATATCGAAAAGCCAAACTTTAAACAGTAACATTTCGATATATTTGATGAATACGATATGTCTAAATATCATTTGATAGCAAGTTATGCTATGAACCCACCTTAAGCCTGTGGAAAGGGTGGAGCTAGTGACATTTTTGCTTGCCAAGTTGGACTGACTTTTTAGAATTCAAAATCCTGACCTCTAATTGGCTCTCCACGGCTTTTTCCCACACTGTTAAAAGTCACAACTCATAACACACATACTGTAGAAGAAAACAATCAACCATTTTAATTTTAATTACTACAGTCTATAAGATTAGAGTTGGCACAATCGAAGGCGGGAAACAACAAACGTGGAGGTAGTTTTGGGGTTATAAAAAGGGAAAATCTGTGTTGCAATGTTATATTTTATTTGTGGAACAGGGGTAGAGCAGAGCATTTTTTTTCCTGCTTCTTTATTACCCTCAGTTTTTTTATAAGGGGAGTAACAACTAACCATTTTTCCATACACACAAGTTCTAGGTTCAATATGTTCACCTTTTAAGTTTATACTTGACTTTAAAAGCCACATTAAGTAAGAACCTCTCCATAGTCCAAATCTCCAAAGCATGTCCTACACACTTAGATATGTTTCTTTTATCACCTCGTACAATTTCAGAATAATGAACAAAAACATATAAGAACAACTATACATTCTTTAAGTATATAAACGCTCCAAAAGCTGGAAGTATCGCACTTACAGATAAATCAACTTATCTTTTTTACAAATCTATATTATAAACAATTTTAGATGCATTAAACAATTGTTTGCATTTAAGGGTAAGTGTCCATCTGAGACTTTTTAGTATCAAGACTCGCTCTAGAGATTGAAATCGCTAGTGGACATGGGGCTGAGACTAGTCTCAGAGACTCGCCGACTCTCCGAGACTTGAGAGAGGCTGATGTTGCTTTCAAGTGGACAAGGTTCTGAGACTAATCTCGAGACTAGCTCTCGAGATTTAGTCTCAGATGNCTATCATGAATTCGTCGTAAGGATCGAAAATGATACCTCGAAAGATCCATTTCTGTACAGATTCCAAATAAGGTTTAGATGATTGTGTGATAAGACTTAACGCTATTGTTTCATTTGTAGACCCAGAATGAGCGGCTGAATAAAAGTGTTGTAAAATGCTCAGCGTTTTACCTCCCCGAGCACCTTTCTTAGCCGTTTTCTCACATATCTGTGCGAGAAATAACATAGTATCTAACAATGGTTGAATAGAATGGTATAATGATTGAATATTCATAGATTTAGAGTTGACTTCGACTTCTAAATTTCTCAAAAACGAATAATAAGTATCGACAATTTTAAATATAGCATCAGCTAGAGCTTGATTCACCCTACCTACAGCTAAACCGCGATTATCTTGAACGAATCTTACAACCATTGAATAATGTGAAGCTAAAACAAGAGCTTTTAAAGCTGCAAGACTTAATTTAGAGCTTATCGACGAACTAATAGTAAAAGTCCTTATCTCGTAAGGCTCGTTTAACGTGTTAGCAACGATAAAATCGCCATTTCTACCCAAAAAACAAGTAAGAAGATCGTCTATAATGGCGCTTTCCTGAGATTCAAGCGGGAGTACGATATTACTAGGTTCTTGCCAACGATCCAAGAAATCTAAATTTTGATTGGGTCTTTCCTTCCGCCAATCACATAAAACAGGTAATTCAATATGTTTACTTGATCTTTTAGATTTATCAGTGTTCGAACCTCCTTCTCTCAAACTACTACTGGGAAACGAAACGTTTGAAGACATAATTCGTAAATTCTAATGACAAAATTCAAACTACAACACTCGATACATAAATATCAAAAATACCCTTCACATTTTAAACGTAATACACACACGATAAAACATTAAATTGAATTTTAAACAATTTAAAATAAAAATCGAGTTTTTATTAACAATAACAGTAACAAACTCAAAAAAATAACCTTCCTTCGAAAATAAAGCGCGCAATTTTTGAACGTATCAACCAGAGATAACAAATATCAACCACTTTTTTAAAGTAATCTTTATCATTCTCTTATCAAAAGTCAAAAGGATTGTATTTTTGAATACACAAAAGTTTAATAATATTCAAAACAAATATTATTTCATTTTTGAATTTTGATAATTAATAAATTATTCAATTATGGTAATAAATTTAATGTAATAAGTGCGTTTATTATTTATTTGTAATTTGTATCGATTTTTTGAATTTACGTATTTCTTTATATTTGTATTGATTTTTTTTTTTAAGTTAAAAAATAAGAAGTGCGTTTTGTTTTTTGTTTCTTTTGAATTTACTTCGAAACATTTGGACAACTTTTAAAGCTTATCTTTCTTAAATTATTTTTAAAAATATATTTTCTTTTTTATTTCAAATTCGTGTGTAATTTCGTAATAAATTGTTCCGTTCTGGAAAAATGGATCGAATTATGGATAAATTGAACGAACCTTTAAAAACCTATTTTAACAATTCGACGAAACTTTACGATAAATGGTTAAAACTTAGATCCAGTTGTTTAAAATCAGTTAACAGGATACAAAACTTATCTGAACAGTATCAGCTAGTCAAAAGGTAACAACAATTATACTTATTTATAGTCTGTAGTGTATTTTTGTGGAGATTTGAAGTATAAAGTAACGTTTTCTTAATATAATCTTGAAGAAAATCGGACCATTAGAAGTAATTGGTCACGATACTGTAAATTCACCATAAATAGATTCATATATGGATAAACAACCTCTCCGAATCCCACCAAAGACTGTTGTCATTTACCTCAAATGTGGGTAAAACTGAAGAACAAGATGGTGTTTTTTTTCCACATAGGAAAGTGGGAGGGACCACACTAGAATGGATTGTTTTGACAAAGGAATATCAACTCTCCTATTGATAAATTATGCCAAGCGATTCTTAACCCCATTGACACCTTCAGATTAGCTGTAGGTACCTAAATTTCAAAGTGTAATATAGTCAAAATGGCCAAATCTGAAATCAAATATGAAGCAAGCTCTCATATTTGCTACCTTTTAGACCTGTTATCACGTGATATAAAAGTATAAACAAACAATTAGGCCACTCAGGATCTAGTATCTAGCGTGGTAGTTCTTAAATATGTCGTGTGAGTACTCTGACTGCTGTGATAAAACACTCGGCTATCTCGTCAGACGAGATATTGTGATGATTGTTCTATTGTGACAGAAGTCTGCACAGTCTTAGTTAATGTGATAGTTGCTATCATGACCGCAACTGCTATCACCGTGTAAACGGGGCTTTAGCAAGAATCAACTATTGTGATAGCACAGGTATGATAGCAGATGAAAGTGGGCACGTTGCTAAAGTAGTATTGCCAGACTCTGCTCAGGTAAATAGCATCACAATCACAGTAAACATTTCCTCT
Source organism: Gerris buenoi (assembly GCA_001010745.2). Classification (NCBI taxonomy): domain Eukaryota; kingdom Metazoa; phylum Arthropoda; class Insecta; order Hemiptera; family Gerridae; genus Gerris; species Gerris buenoi. The sequence continues at coordinate 47,125 of KZ653839.1, read as the reverse complement.
CCCTGAAATTTTACTAGGGGCCAATGTCCAAGGTAAGGGACATTGTAATTCCTTGGATAAATGTATTAATATCCCTTTGTCTTAACTGTTTATCAAATGTATTATTGTCACACATAGAATAGATTTATTCACGTATAGTATTTATTTCTTTATTAGTCCAGGGCCCTACTCGCTTTGCTCGTCAACCCCCGAAAAGCGGTCGCTGCCACGTCGAGGCACTCTAAGAGTGAAGCATTTAAATTGATCTCATGTTTCTTTCCAATGTTGACTAATATATACATGCTGTAAAATATCACATTAGCTATAGAAAGTACTGACTAGGACTGTCCAGAAAATTCCTGAAAAATACTGATTTAACAATTTTTTTTGCAAGGTGTGTGTATAGTTATGGAATGAGAAGGGTGAGGTGAAGATGCGTGAGTATAGTGTAGAACAGAGGCTTAGGTATAGTGGGGGAAGGCACGCTACTATCTACTTTCCTTGTCTCTCTGACATTCTGATGTACCTACTTTCAAGTTCTCCCTTACCCTTCTAATCACTCTCACTCTTTCTACATGTTAGAGACCGACCGACTTTGCATCTCCCCACCATGTTTTTGTTTGTTTGACATATTTATATTTGATGTATATTCTGTCATTATTAAATTGATAATCCTTGAGTTCTTAAAAAAGAATAGTGTCTTATTTCACAGCTAATATAATAGGTTATGGGCTCTTAAAGAAAACTCTTACGTCGGTCAAGTCGAAGACTTCAATAGCAGGTATGACTTCTGATAACGAAACTAAATTTGTTTTCAATAAGCTAAAAAATGGCAACTACGGTCCGTGGAGTTATAAGATGAGGATGTTGCTGATACGAGAAGGTCTCTGGTCAGTAATTAGGGATGATCCCCCTCCCCCAGACAAACTTAACTCGGACTGGACTAACAAAGACGATAAAGCCCAATCAACTGTAGCCTTAGCTATAGACGACGGACAAATCGTCCATGTCGCTCAGTGCAAAACAGCACGTGAAATGTGGGATAAGCTTAAAGGAATTCATGAAAGAGAAAACCTCTCCAATAAACTATACCTCCTGAGGCAGCTCTATCAGTCCAAGATGGAAGGTAGTATGGAGGAGTACATAAGACATGTACTGGAACTGGTAGTTAGACTTAGGGGCATAGGAGAAGAAATCAAAGAGTTCCACGTTGCTGCTTTGCTACTGAGTGGTTTACCAAAACAATACAATGCGTTAGTCACTGCACTAGATACTAGACCTGATACAGAACTGACACTTGACTACGTTAAAGCTAAACTCTTAGACGAATATAACAGACAGATTCAGTTTGACAAAACCGAGAATGACAGTCAAGGCGAGACCGCTTTTAAAGGAACCGCAAAAAATATAAGGATTAAAGATAAAACAAAATA
>KZ653838.1:36654-52649 GCA_001010745.2 Gerris buenoi | reverse complement strand
CATTCATCCCCTTGATACACCTTATCAATTAATTTTATGGCGCTCAAACCCGTCTGAACCTGTAAAAATATTTCGTTTGCTGACTGTAACTTATGCTACAGCCCCAGCTCCATTTTACTACGTTTTTATTAGCTTGGTTTCTTGTTTGTCCAGTACAAATCTTGCAATCGATTTTTAACTAACTTCCCGAGTAGCTAGAAATTTGAAACTTTTAGAATAGCTCAGAACACGACGACAATGCATTATTTTAGTACTTTTAGTCATCTTTCAGCAAAATTTAATTCGTTTTCAGCAAATTGTGCTGTATGGAAAGTTAGTTCGGAAAAAATCCGCAAGTTATTTTATTTGTTTTGATGTGTCCCATATTTACAAATCTTCATTTTGACAGGTTTCAAATTTATGACAGAAAATTTAAAAACGTAGTATATAAAAAGTTCTTTTTTCTTGCAATTATTTAGCTATTAAAACAACTCATAAATTAGCTTCTGATTTTGACGTTTCCTTTCCTAATGCGTCCAAAAGGATCTTACAAGAGTTTTATTGTGATGACCTGGTATCAGGCGAAAGTACTGTCAGAAGATTATTTCAGTTGAAAGACGAATTATCTGAAATTTTCAAGCTTGGAGGTATGGAGCTCCGTAAATGGTGCTAGAACTATCCAGGTTTATAATTCTCTTCCAATAGTGAATTTATTTCTCTATCAATTGATGACAATGTTAAGACTCTAGGTATGTCTTGGCACCCTAGAGACGATACCTTTCGCTGACTGTAACTTATGGTACAGCCCCAGCTCCATTTTTAGCCATAAGAACAACTCATAAATTAGCTTCTGATTTTCAAGTTTCCTTTCCTAATGATTTATTATGATTATTTAACCATTAATTTTTATTATGTCCTTGTTTATAAATGTTTATCCTTTAATTTAATAATTATTGGACTATTATTATTTTTTGTTTTTCAATTTATCGGTTTTTATTTTTTGTACTTAGATATTTTTGCTTGTTATTTTTGTTTTAACTGTGTTTTGATCTTGCAAGTATGGTACGTCCAACCAATTTAGATTCCCTCAAAAATCGAAAAAGAGCAATAATTGCCTCTTTTAAAAGATGTGAGGAATTTTTAAAAAATTATGACCCAGAAGAACATTCCTTCCAACTTAAAACCAGATTAGATAAAGTTAAACCGTTACATGACCAATTATTAGAGTGTGTAACAGAAATCCAATTAATTTCAAATGATGAAGTTTATAACCAAACTCTTGATGAGGAATTAGAGGATTTTGAAAATAGATTTTTTAGTTTAATTGGTAAATTAGAGTCTATGTGTAAAAGTAGATCTAATTCTCCTAAAAGCTCCACTGAATCAATTCCATTGTCCAATAATAACTCAGCTTGTAAACATAATTTAGATATCCGTTTGCCTCAAATTTCCTTGCCTTCTTTTAATGGTGATTTTAAAAAATGGAATACTTTCAAGGACAATTTTCTTAGTTTAATTCATAACCAACCGATTCCTAATGTAAAAAAATTACATTATTTAAAGTCCTGCTTAAAGGAACAAGCTTCTGATTTAATTAGCAATTTAGCGACAACTGACAATAATTATAAAATAGCTTGGGACTTAGTAGTCCAGAGATATGAGAATAAACGGTTAATATCAAACTCTCATGTAAATTCCTTGTTCCAACTTCCATCTTCCAAGAGTGACTCATTGTCCTCGCTTAAGAATTTACACTGTGAATTTTTCAAAAATGTTAGAGCTTTAGAAGCTCTAGGTGAAAATGTAGATGAGTCAAGTTTTATTTTAGTGCAATTGCTTGCATCCAAATTCGATCGAAATTTATTAAAAAGATGGGAAGAGTTTGTTTCTGATCAGAAAAACTCCCCTAAAATAACTGAAATTGAAACTTTTATTTTAAAAGAAATTAATATTTTAGAAATGTCCTCTCCCTTACCCTCCAGTTATCAAAATCAAGGTAGTAAACCGTTTCAGAAACAAGGCTCTTCAAATAAAACAAGTTCAGATAATTATAAAAAGGATTATTATTATTCCAAGTCCAAAAAAGAAGTATCAAGTTATCCAATTTCCAATAATCCAACTCCTAAGTCATTAACTGTTAATCCTTCTTCCAATTCCAATGAACCGAAGACTGAATCCAAAACTTACCCCTGCTATGTTTGTCAACAGGTGCACAGGCTTTATATGTGTCCTACATTTTTATCTATGACACCTGATAAACGATATGAATTTGTACAGTCTAAACAACTCTGTTTGAATTGTTTTAATAAAAATCATAAAGCTGCCTATTGCAAAAGCACCTATTCATGCAAGATTTGTTCCGCCAAACACCACTCTTTGCTCCATAAAAATAAAGATTCCAATCAACCTCCTGCTGTCACTTGTACAAGTAGTCATACGTTCGAAGCTCAATCTCCTAACCTTAAAAATGCTAATGTCCTTTTAGCTACTGCTCTAATAGATATTATAAGTCCTGACGGAAGTATTACTACTGCTAGAGCCCTATTAGACAGTGCAGCTCAAGGAAACTTTATCTGTGAATCCTTAGTCCAAAAAATGAAACTCAAACGAATAAAGTGTGATGTTCCTGTTAGTGGTTTAGGACAGTCTAAAGCACAAGTTTCACATCAAATTAACATTGTTGTTAAATCCAAGATTAATGAATTTAGATTTCCAATTAGTTGTTTTGTTTTACCTAAAATTACCAGTTCTTTGCCTCAGTGTTCATTTGATTATTCAGAGTGGAATTTACCTCCTAATGTTAGATTAGCTGATCCTTCTTTTAATATTTCTTCTCCAATTGACTTACTTATTGGTGCTCAATATTTCTTTGATATTTTAACTCAAGGAAAGATTGTCATGTCTGATTCCTTACCTGTCTTGCAGTGTACCCAATTCGGTTGGATTCTGTCTGGCAGATATTTTAACGAAACTCCAAATCCAATTACTTCATCCAACAATGTATCATTTAATTTTCTTACTGTATCACCCACAGATAGATCTTCTCAATTAGATTCCATGTTAACCAAATTTTGGGAGTTAGAGCTGTGTGATACCAAACCTAAGGTTTCACGAGAAGATGAGTGGATTGATCAATTTTATGAAAACACTACTGAGTATTGCAATAATAGATATCAAGTTAGATTACCATTTGTAAAGGATCCAAAATGTTTAGGTAATTCCTATGATACAGCTCTTAAGTGTCTCTTTTCTATGGAAAAGAAATTCAGCAAAAATTCCAAACTCCATGAAATGTACTCTGAATTTATGTCGGAATATATAACTTTAGGTCATATGATAGAACTTTCTACTGATGAATATAAATTATTTTTTTCTAATCCACATTATTTCCTCCCTCACCATGCTGTCCTCCGTGATAGTTTAACTACAAAGCTAAGAGTTGTGTTCAATGGTAGCATGGTGACAACAACTGGTTTGTCATTAAATGACATACTAGCTGTTGGTCCTCAATTGCTTAACGATTCATTTGACATATTATTAAGATTTAGAGGCTATCTTTATGCCCTCATTGGTGACGTGGCAAAAATGTATCGCCAAATTCGCATTCATCCCCTTGATACAGCTTATCAGTTAATTTTATGGCGCTCAAACCCGTCTGAACCTGTAAAAATATTTCGTTTGCTGACTGTAACTTATGGTACAGCCCCAGCTCCATTTTTAGCCATAAGAACAACTCATAAATTAGCTTCTGATTTTCAAGTTTCCTTTCCTAATGCGTCCAAAAGGATCTTACAAGACTTTTATTGTGATGATCTGGTTTCAGGTGAAAGTACTGTCAGTAGATTAATTCAGTTAAAAGACGAATTATCTGACATTTTCAAGCTTGGAGGTATGGAGCTTCGTAAATGGTGCTCGAACTATCCAGGTTTAGAATTCTCTTCCGATAGTGAATTTATTTCTCTATCAATTGATGACAATGTTAAGACTCTAGGTATGTCCTGGCACCCTAGAGACGATACCTTTCAATTTCATATTAAATTTCCGACTAAAGAACTTGTGACAAAAAGAACAATAGTCTCTGATGTATGTCGAATTTTTGATCCATTGGGATTAATGGGTCCACTAGTGATGAAGGCAAAACTGTTCATTCGTACCCTATGGCTTAATCATCTTGATTGGGATGAAGAGTTGCCTCAGTCCCTGTTAGTAGAATGGAGTAATTTTACTGATCTGATTCATGGGTTCTCCGAACCATCTATTCCCAGACACGTGTGTTCCATTAAAAATCCGATTAAGTTTGAATTGCACGGCTTTTGTGATGCCAGTGAGGTAGGATATGGCGCTTGTTTTTACCTTAAATCATATAATGAAGAAACTTCTTGCGTTCACCTCTTATGTTCTAAAAGTCGAGTTGCACCTACAAAAGTTCAATCAATTCCAAGATTGGAACTTTGTGGGGCACTATTGTTAAGTGAACTTTGCCAGAAAGTTACACAATCTCTTACCAATATAGAACTCTCTAGTATATATCTATGGACTGACGCTATGATAGTGCTTCATTGGTTAGCCTCTGATTCATGTAAATGGAAGGTTTTTGTGAGCAACAGGGTTTCCAAAATTCAGGAACTTACAGAAAATTATACTTGGTTGCATGTTTCATCGGAGGATAACCCTGCTGATAATCTTAGTCGTGGAAATTTTGATAATTCTTCTAAGTGGTGGCATGGTCCCTCATTCCTATCGTCAATTTCAGATTACCCAAATCCAATTTTGTCTCCAGATTGTTCACCTCCTGAAGAAAAAGAATTGCTTGTTCATGTAGAAGTTGGTTCTTCCTTTGAATTGTTAAATCTTAATAAGTTCTCTTCTTGGATCAAACTTACTCATGTTGTCGCCTATGTTTTCCGTTTTATTAAATGCTTAAAAAGCCACGTAGATAAGAATTTTNCCTGAAGAAAAAGAATTGCTTGTTCATGTAGAAGTTGGTTCTTCCTTTGAATTGTTAAATCTTAATAAGTTCTCTTCTTGGATCAAACTTACTCATGTTGTCGCCTATGTTTTCCGTTTTATTAAATGCTTAAAAAGCCACGTAGATAAGAAATTTGAAAAATTTCCTGTAGAATTGACTCCTAACGAAATACAGCAAGCCCAACTTAAAATATTATTACTTACTCAATTCGAAATGTTTCCTAATGAAATTAACCTTATTAGTAAAAATAAACCTCTTCCAAGTTCATGTCATTTACTTTCTCTTTCACCATTCCTTGATCCTAATGGTCTCCTCCGGGTTGGAGGAAGCTGTCCTCCGAGATAGTTTAACTACAAAGCTAAGAGTTGTGTTCAATGGCAGCATGGTGACAACAACAGGTTTGTCATTAAATGACATACTAGCTGTTGGTCCCCAATTGCTTAACGATTCATTTGATATATTATTAAGATTTAGAGGCTATCTTTATGCCCTCATTGGTGACGTGGCTAAAATGTATCGCCAAATTCGCATTCATCCCCTTGATACAGCTTATCAATTAATTCTATGGCGCTCAAACCCCGCTACACAAATATTTGGGCACGACGTTTAGCGACTGCAAGTTTAGAGGTCTTATTGTGACCAACTACAATTGAATCGGAGCGCGAAATGTTTGCTCGANAATTAACATTGTTGTTAAATCCAAGATTAACGAATTTAGTTTTCCAATTAGTTGTTTTGTTTTACCTAAAATTACCGGTTCTTTGCCTCAGTGTTCGTTTGATTATTCAAAGTGGAATTTACCTCCAAATGTTAGATTAACTGATCCTACTTTTAATATCTCTTCTCCAATTGACTTACTTATTGGTGCTCAATATTTCTTTGATTTTTTAACTCAAGGAAAGATTGTCATGTCTGATTCCTTACCTGTCTTGCAGTGTACCCAATTTGGTTGAATTCTGTCTGGCAGATATTTTGATGACACTCCAAATCCAATTACTTTATCCAACAATGTATCGTTTAATTTTCTTACTGTATCACCCACAGATAGATATTCTCAATTAGATTCCATGTCAACCAAATTTTGGGAGTTAGAGCAGTGTGATAACAAACCTAAAGTTTCACGCGAAGATGAGTGGATTGATCAATTTTATGAAAACACTACTGAGTATNAACCAAATTTTGGGAGTTAGAGCAGTGTGATAACAAACCTAAAGTTTCACGCGAAGATGAGTGGATTGATCAATTTTATGAAAACACTACTGAGTATTGTAATAATAGATATCAAGTTAGATTGCCATTTGTAAAGGATCCAAAATGCTTAGGTGTCTCTTTTCTACGGAAAAGAAATTCAGCAAAAACTATAAACTCCATGAAATGTACTCTGAATTTATGTCGGAATATCTAACCTTAGGTCATATGATGGAACTTTCTACTGATGAATATGAATTAATTTTTTCTAATCCGCATTATTTCCTCACTCACCATGCTGTCCTCCGAGATAGTTTAACTACAAAGCTAAGAGTTGTGTTCAATGGCAGCATGGTGACAACAACAGGTTTGTCATTAAATGACATACTAGCTGTTGGTCCCCAATTGCTTAACGATTCATTTGATATATTATTAAGATTTAGAGGTTATCTTTATGCCCTCATTGGTGACGTGGCAAAAATGTATCGCCAAATTCGCATTCATCCCCTTGATACACCTTATCAATTAATTTTATGGCGCTCAAACCCGTCTGAACCTGTAAAAATATTTCGTTTGCTGACTGTAACTTATGCTACAGCCCCAGCTCCATTTTACTACGTTTTTATTAGCTTGGTTTCTTGTTTGTCCAGTACAAATCTTGCAATCGATTTTTAACTAACTTCCCGAGTAGCTAGAAATTTGAAACTTTTAGAATAGCTCAGAACACGACGACAATGCATTATTTTAATACTTTTAGTCATCTTTCAGCAAAATTTAATTCGTTTTCAGCAAATTGTGCTGTATGGAAAGTTAGTTCGGAAAAAATCCGCAAGTTATTTTATTTGTTTTGATGTGTCCCATATTTACAAATCTTCATTTTGACAGGTTTCAAATTTATGACAGAAAATTTAAAAACGTAGTATATAAAAAGTTCTTTTTTCTTGCAATTATTTAGCTATTAAAACAACTCATAAATTAGCTTCTGATTTTGACGTTTCCTTTCCTAATGCGTCCAAAAGGATCTTACAAGAGTTTTATTGTGATGACCTGGTATCAGGCGAAAGTACTGTCAGAAGATTATTTCAGTTGAAAGACGAATTATCTGAAATTTTCAAGCNAAACAACTCATAAATTAGCTTCTGATTTTGACGTTTCCTTTCCTAATGCGTCCAAAAGGATCTTACAAGAGTTTTATTGTGATGACCTGGTATCAGGCGAAAGTACTGTCAGAAGATTATTTCAGTTGAAAGACGAATTATCTGAAATTTTCAAGCTTGGAGGTATGGAGCTCCGTAAATGGTGCTAGAACTATCCAGGTTTATAATTCTCTTCCAATAGTGAATTTATTTCTCTATCAATTGCTGACAATGTTAAGACTCTAGGTATGTCTTGGCACCCTAGAGACGATACCTTTCAATTTCATATTGAATTTTCGACTGGAGAACTTGTGACAAAAAGAACAATAGTCTCTGATGTATGTCGAATTTTTGATCCTTTGGGATTGATGGGTCCACTAGTGATGAAGGCAAAACTGTTCATTCGAACCCTATGGCTTAATCATCTTGATTGGGATGAAGAGTTGCCTCAGTCCTTGTTAGTATAATGGATTAATTTTACTGATCTTATTCATGTTATCTCCGAACCATCTATTCCTAGACACGTATGTTCAATTGAAAATCCTATTAAGTTTGAGTTGCATGGCTTTTGTGATGCCAGTGAGGCAGGATATGGCGTTTGTTTTTACCTTAAATCATATAAAGAAGAAACTTCTTGCGTTCATCTCTTATGTTCTAAAAGTCGAGTTGCGCCTGATAGGTCTTAAAGTATTATATTATAGGAAAGTACAACCTTTTCTTATAATATTTGTAAAAAAATAAATATATTTTTATAATCAACAAAACATCACTCTAGTTGACATGACACGGCATGTCAGACCTCCCCCCCAAGTATGGTAGGTCTCATCTCATCTACATGTTTTCTACAATTTTCCCCATTATCTAATTTTACTTTATAAATAACTGATCCTTCTTTCCCAACTACCTCTCTATATGACCACTTCATTTTTTTCCCATATTCTCTCACTTGAACTCTCTGTCCGATTTCAAATTTTCGTTTTACTTCGTTTCCTTTTATATTCACCTCTAACTGTCCATCTTGAGGTTTCATTAGGCTTAAAAATGTTCTTATTTCTCGACCAAACATGCTTTGATATGGTGCCACCCCTGTTGTCGTGGATGGTGCATTTCTTAATTGTACTAAGATGGCATTTAACTTTTCCTCTATAGTTCCCGCATCCATTGTTTTTAACAACTTCTTTACTGTTTGTACAGCTCGTTCTGCAGCACCGTTTGACTTTGGATGGTATGGGGCAATGGTCCGGTGACTAATTCCATTGTTGTGAAGGAATTCTTTAAATCCCTTTGATATAAATTGGGGTCCATTGTCCGACACCAGCGTATTGGGCAAACCAAACGCACTGAAAAGCTTCTTCAGTTTGGCAATGCACCTCGTCGTAGTGGTGACTTTTGTATGAAATACCTCCAGCCACTTGGAATACGCATCCACCACTACGAAGTAGTACCTTCCTGCCTCAGGTCCTGCAAAATCAATGTGGATCCTCTGCCACGGTTCGGACGGTGGTAGCCAAGGGTGATCTGTTTCCTGTGCTGGATTGTTTTTCTTCTCGCAGCATTGTCGGCAGGCTTTTACTACCCTTTCGATGTCTTCATCAATGCCTCTCCAATAACAATAATTCCGGGCAAGTTGCTTCATTTTTACAATTCCAAGATGTCCAAAATGAAGTTCCTCTAATACTTGTTTCTGAAGATCCTTAGGTATGACCACCCTACTGCCTCTCATTAGACACCCATCTTGCACTGTGATTTCTCCATCTTGTAGCCCTAATCGCTTTAAACTATCCCCTTTTTGCAGTGCCCTAACTACTTCGTGTAACTTCTCTTCCCTAAGTGTTTCTTCGGCTATTTTTTTAGCCACCACTGGTAGTCTTTGTAACTCCTTGATCTGAAATTGTTCGGCTATGTCTTTTGCGTCTCTCCTTCGGTCTTTCTACTGGAAATCTAGACAAAAAATCAGAATGGGAATGGGAACCTTTGAGCATTTGTACTCTATTTCATAATTAAATCCAGATAGAAAAAGTGCATAATGAATAAGTCTCGTTGCTGACATTGGTGGTAGAGCAGTATGGGGTCCTAATATCGCTAATAGTGGTTTGTGGTCTGTCTGTATAATAAATTTTCTCCAATAAATAAAAAACTTTTTAAGTCCCCAATAAATCCCAATCTGGCTATATTTAATTTCGCTTTTTGTCAGTGCTCGTGAGGCAAATGCTACAGGTTTTTCAATCCCCTTTTCATCTCTTACTGATAGGACCGCTCCTAGACCAACTGATGAGGCATCCGTTGCCATATTAATGTTTTGTTTGGGTCACAATGTGCCAGAACTCTCTTACCTGTTATTTCCTTTTTCACTCTCACGAAACTTTTTTCAGCCTGTTCCGACCATTCAAACTTAACATTTTTTTGTTGTAGTCTATTTAAAGGTTTTAGTAGCTAAGTTAGGGATGAATCGATTGTAGTAGTTAGCTAGACCTAAAAACGTTCTTAGTTCACTGAAATTTTAGGGGTGCTTAGCTTCAATTATTCCTTTAATCTTTTCTGGGGCTGTATGTACTCCCGTCTCATCAATAATATGCCCTAAGTATTTAATAGATTTTTCAAAAAATATACATTTGTCTTGGTTTAATTTAAGGTTATAGGCCTTAAGTCGTTTAAATACTATCTCTAATCGCTGTAGAACTTTTTCTCTTGACGATCCATGAACGATTATGTCGTCAAAAAAAATTTAACGCTTGCAATATCCATTACTCGGTTCCACAATTGAGGTGCTGTTTTCACACCGAACATTAATCTGTTTACTCTGTAGAGCCCCCGATGTTTACTCAGAATCTGCATTAAAGCACTCTCTTCATCCATCAGCATGTGAAGATAAGCATTGCTAATGTCGAGTACAAAAATATTTCGAACCATGCATTGAAGCATATATATCTTCCACTCTTGGGATGGGATAAGGCTCATCTTTTATCATTTTATTTACCGTGACCTTATAATCAGCACATAATCTTAGTGAGCCATTCGGTTTTATGACTGGGACCACCGGTGTACCCCATTCTGAGAACTCAATTTTGGAAATGATTTTTTCTTTTTTTAGCCTTTCCAGTTCTTCCTCTATTTTCACGCGCATTGAAAACGGTACAGGTCTTGGTTTGAAATACACCGGTTTCGCCTCTTCTTTTAGATAGTAGTGCCCTTTAATGTTGGGTATTTCCCCTATTCCCTTTGAAAATATTTCTTTATATTCTTTCATAAGTTTTTCAAGTCCGTTTGGTGTCTGTCTTATACTCGTACTTATACAGAAGTGTCCTGAAACAGCCCCAGGAGTCTTAATGACTTTTGGAGACATTATAACACATACACATACATACACCTTTGGGACCTTCCTAGGGCCTACTATTATTGCTAAGAACCGAGGGGGGTGCTAAAGTAAAAAGTGCCAATTTATGAACTGCAATAGATGTGAAATAGACATTAGCTTCTGTTATTATTTTATTATGTATATATATTTTTTTTTTAATTTCAGGCTCAAAATGTCACACACATATTTTATGACTGAAGATGATGAGAGTAGAGTAAGATTAAGCGAAGATGATATCATCCATCTTCTTACCATTCCATATGACAGCGAGGAGGACGGAAGTAATTCTGATGAAGACGATATTGGTAATATTAATTTTGATATAATGGCAGATGAAATTGCTACAGAGCTTAAATTTTGTGAAGAGGATCTTTCTTTGGTTGAACCTTCAGCAACTGTCAATGAGAATTTAAATATTATTTTCCCGCATATAATATTATTTTCACTGTCATAGACCTATCAAAGGCTGTAGAAAGAAAATCGAGACCAGGAAGGAAACCAAAAAGAGCCAAGTTATGACAAAGAAAGATTTAGCAAAAATATGTTTTTGGGAGGAGCCTTGTCCTCCAGCATCTCCCAAACAATTTGATGAGAGAGTCCAGTATCCTGAAATACTTTAGTCGTTAAATACGCCTTACCAATTTTTTAAATATTTTTTTACTGACGAAGTTTTGCAGGAGGTTTCAAAGCAAACTGACATATTCTAATAAAAAATTTAATAAACCATATGAATTTGGGAAATATGGAATTGAAAGATATCCTGGCATTGCTCTTATGACGTCGCGTCATTAGTTAAGGTTACAAATGTGAGGGATCTATGGAGTCCAATTATTGGGAATGATTTGATTAAAAATGCAATGTCTTTAAGACAATTTGAGGAGATTCGTTCTGTTTTGCATTTCAACGACAACTCCAATGAACCTTCTCAAACAACAGTCGACCGGGATAAACTTTTTAAAATTAGACCAATCGTAGATTTATTTGGCAAAAAATGTGTTTGTAAAAGGTTTTTCCCCAGGTCTGCCTGCGAGACTACCCATGTTGAAGAGGGTTCGTTCTACACCAACGAGACTATAACAATAGAGGGGTTATAGAATGTATAAAATAAAAATATTCCGGTTCATGATGGATGGGTAGTACCTTACAATGCCGCATTACTATTGAAATTTGAGGCCCACATAAACTTGGAGCTTGCGTCTACTCGTCGCAGAATTAAATACCTCTTTAAATACCTGATGAAGGGCGGTTCTCTCCAGAACGTAACCGTTACTCCCCTGGGTAATCAAAAGGACGAGGTTGAACATTACGTGACGAAGAGAATAGTGGGTGCTAGCGACGCATGCTGGCACCTCTTAGATTTTCCCATATTCAAGTCAGAGCCACTTCTAAACACCCGTGCCACGTCTAAGCTGTTATTGTATTTTAACCGACCTTAGGATGCAATTTGATGATATTACTTACCAATACTTTTATGAACATTTCCATCGTCCATGCAAGTTGTCCCCGTAATGCGGCATTGTACAGGCACCCGGATGGGCAGCACTACATTACTTCTCGCTAGCGAGGAGAAAAGGTATGCAGACTGATGTGGGTCTCGCCCAACCGAGGAGAACAGTATTACTTCAGTCTTTTTCTCATGTAAATCCCTTTTCGTGGTTACGCTGACCTGATGTCACACGGTGGGACAGATAACCACACATTTTATAATGTTCCCCGTAAGATAGGCTTGGTCGAAGACGAAGAAGAGTTCCATCAGGCGCTGCGAGAGGCAGTGCAACATGGGAGCTCCTGCCTCCTGCTCCTGCTATTTAGTGGGATGCTTGCAAGACCTCACTTTGCGAAGACCACCTGGAACGGAGTCCTAGAGACCCTGAGCTGGCCCTCATTGAGATCGACCGCAGTCTTCATCGACAAGGATCATGTTTGACCGACCATGGTCTCCCCGATGTTAAGGATGAAACGACTGAGTTAGGCAAAGAGTTGCCAAACTACGGCGAGAACTTCCAAAGGGCTGTTGTGGAGGAGGGGGAGCCGAAGTTCTCTAATGATTAGCGGCGCTGTTTTGAATACATCCACTCTTTACTTCTCAGCCCCAGTGATCCATGTTCGTCTAGAATCATTTTTCTGGACGGTCCCGGAGGCTACGAGAAAACAGCCCTTATTCGTGTCATCCTAGCGTTCGTACGAAGCTGTCGGAAGGTGGCCCTCGCAGTGGCGAGCTCAGGCATTGCTGCCGCCAACATGTCTGGCGGTACTACGGCTCACAGCATGTCCCGCCTCCTCCTCGACCTTGGCTACGGCACTGGCGTCTGGAACATCACCAACGGATCCCAGGGGGCAGAGCTCATCCGTGCTGCTCAGCTAATCGTGTTTGATGAAGCCCCCATGGCACACCGCTATATTTTCGAGATGCTCGACAGATCTCTCCGAGACCTCATGAACTCTGGTTGCTGGTGTGCCAACCGGAAATAAGATTTCTTTTCTACTCCGGGGATTTCCGATATATCGCGCCCGTACTTGAAAAAGTTCGAACATCGGCCGACATCACGTGGGTTTCACTACGGGCGTCTCACCTTTGGAGATTGTTTAAGATATTCTACCTGACAACAACGCACAGAACCAGTAGTTATTTTCCTACTCCGACTTTCTGCTTGGTGTAGGAAATGGAACTATTCCTCCAGCGCTCTTAGGAGAAGGCAGAGACAGTGAGAGTGTTTATACCGTTGCACGGTGTGCGGTATCTCACATCTCTGGACGGACCAAAAAATCAAAGTATTTGATCGCCAAAGTATTTCCCTTGAACATCCTGCGTGATCCCGACCAAACTGCAAGCCCAGCAATCCTTTCCACTATAAAAGTGAACGTCAAGGAGATATATACCTCCTTAGAAGGCAACCTTCAGGAGCTAAGGGGCGCTGACACGGTGGAAAAAGAAGACGATGACGGCCTAAACGTAGGGGTACAGCTTTTACACCAAGCTACTGGAAAAGGTGGGCCAAATCGCGTCCTGAGACTCTAGGTTGGCTCTGTGTGCTTAATTCTGAGGAACCTCAACATCGCCGACGGAAAAGTAAATGGCACAAAAGTCATTGCTACTGCTATTTGTCGCCGACTAATCACAGTAAGACTTTCAGGAAGTCTCGAACCGTGACATTTTTGAGTATCAAAAATTGGCAAAAGAGTAGGGTTTTATTCTAAATGCCAGTAGTCCACAATACCATCAAACAAATGGAGCAGCTGAAGCGGCCGTAAAAAATGTCAAATCTTTATTAAAAAATAATAGTGATTTATATCTAGGACTCTTGGGTCATCGTAATACCCAGCTTCATACAGGCTTTAGCCCGGCTGACCTATTTTACGGCAGATCTCTGAGAGATACTTTACCCTGGCTTAATTTATCATCGCCTAAGTTAAATAATCATTGGAGGAACGAGGAAAAATACAGAAATAAATATACAAAAGATGTCAATCGAACCCATCGTTGTAAGAATCTGGAACCATTACATTGTGGAGACTTTGTCTGGATGATTGACTTAAGACGTCGCACATGTGCGATAAGAATACAAACCGAGTTTATTTTTTATTTTTTTGTTTAATTTAAAGTTATTTTTTATATTGTCAAATGAAATGTAAAATATATATATAATAGTGTTTTTCGAGAGTTGAAATAGAAAAGGAAAAAGTTGGTTTTTAATTCTAGAGTTAATTTCTCACGGAGAAAAAGATCAAATTCAACTATCACGAAGGAAAAGGGAGTACTTTGTGACAGACCTCACTGAAAGGTCATCAAGATATTAGAACTGTCTTCAGACAGGGAAGGAAGAGACCAACCAATCGGATTTTCCCACCACAAGGGGTGGAAGGAAAATCATGAAACCTCTACGCTACCAAAAGTGAAGAATTTTAAGAAGTTGCGTGCATCTTCGAGGGTAATATGTAAGCAACACTGCTTGTAGCTTGGAGGAGGTTATATTAAAATGTATAGACTTGTGTACGCATTCTATGTTTGATCTGTTCTATGTACAAACTTTATATTATAATAAGTGTTTATTATTCAATTCAAAATACTTTAATTTTAAGTAACATCGTTACAAAAAATTGTATAAAAGTAATTACGGCAAGGCTTAGCCGTCTGCCGGAGTCTTGCAATACACATAAAGTTTTTAACAAAAAATAAAAATTTACTAATTATTCACAGTTTAAATGAAAAATAAAAATAAAAACAGTCAAAACGAATAATTCCGTTGAAACCCCGAAAAAAAAAATTGGGGTGAAAACACTTTTCCTGAGGTGAAACAAACTCAAAACCCCTTAAAAGCCTACCTGAAACTGATATTTGTGAGAAACACTCTCGTCCCGCTTCAAACTCATTAAATTCCTTCGGTTTTGGTTTTGATATTGGAAAACTGGAATCACCACATCTATAAGTACCACATCAATAAGTAATAACTCTGGGACCTATGCCATACCCTCAATCATTTCCATGTGATTACAATGGCAATAGTTTTCCAAGGTCTGTTCTTAACTGCACTTAAAAAAAAAATGGTAAGTGCGTTCCAAGGGGCTGGCTAGTTTAGAGCCAGGAGAAACAAAGCTTATATTGTTTTCTATGCTAATATTTAGTAAGATATCTGACAGGTCTGTACTAGCTTCAGAGGGGTTTTCAGGTAATAAGTCTATTTGGCAGCGACTTCATGACAAACTAATTCCCCATGAAGACACTGTAAATCACAAAAGCTGTTATCTCGAGTGGCGTAGTTTAAAAAAAGATTGAATGAAAATGTAGTGGTTGAAACTCTACTCTCTGAATGCCTTAAGAATGAAACTGATAGATAGAGAAACATTTTGTCCCGTGTTTTTGATGTGATTTTATTTTTGTATGAAAGGGGCTTACCATTGGGAAGGAATTTTCATTTAATTGGTGACCCCAAACATGGAAATTTTCATGGGATTTTAGAGTTGATTAGTCACTATGACTCACTTATTAAATACCACTTAATTAAAGTCAATTAATCCCAAATGGAAAAAAAGATTGTCAGTGCATTACATTTCTGCTGAAATTCAAAAAGAGTTTATTTAGCGCTCTACAGAGAATGTTATTCAAGCCATATTAAAAGAACAAGAAAAGACAAAATACTGTGCCCAGCTGGTTGATGCTACGCCCGATTCCTCCCATGTTACGAAACGTTACACGAAATAAAAATGAAATACGATTGGGTCAAACTGATTATGTTGAAAACCTGTTAAGTAAGTGGTCTATGAGTAACTGTAATCCAACTAAAGTACAAATGAGGTACAAAATTAGAAAAGTGGAGTGGTGAGACAGATGAAAGATTGAAAATTAAATATTAAAAGCTTATAGAACCAT
>KZ653838.1:12686-26086 GCA_001010745.2 Gerris buenoi | reverse complement strand
CAACAACGACTCACCTCTAAATGATTTATAACGTTAAAAATTGATGTGCCATAAGCTGGGATCGAACCCGGGGCTACTGGGAGTAAGCCAGATACTAAACCATTTGCGCCATACCTATGTAACGAATATCGGAGCACAAAACTTCCTATTTAAATGTTTTAATTTTAATTACCTACAACTGCATAAAACTTACTATTTAAACAGTAAATATCTCTTTAAATATCTATTTTAATTATAACTAATTATCTCTCAGCTCTTTTTCTAAACCATATTTATTATTCTGCCCGTTACCGCGGGCCTAACGGCTAGTCTATTATAATTCACAAAAAAAGTCAAAGTATCAATTACAATTATCATAGACACTTTAACATCGAACTTTCGAAATCGAATACACACAAAAAAAAGTACAATACTCCACTTCACGTTTACTTTACAATCTTTGGCCTTATAGCTTCTCTTAGAACAGATGAAACAACAGCCGGCTTTAAAAAGAAGACTTTTCTTTTCTTCAAGAGACATAGAACTGGCTCTAGGGCAGTTGTTTTTGTTTTACTCAGCTTGACAAAAGACACATTTGAATGTAAATCTATACTTTCTTTTTATTTTATTAGTCGAGTTCCTTTTATTTAACATGGCGACCGTGACAGGACTTTAAACGATGCAATCGGGCTAATAAAGTAAGAAAAGCCTTAAGGGCGTCGTTCGTGAACATGTGTACGAAACTAAACGCGGTGTTAGAATCTAGTGGTGAATTCTAACAAGATGATCTTTTGGACATTGAATCGTTATTTGACCAACTTTCAGAAAAGAATAAAGATATCGAAAAGTCAAATAGCACTATTTTCGACCTGTTGGTGAAAAACAACGTGGACGATAGGACCCTAGAGGCTGAAATGGAAGAATGCGATCCATTTCAGGCAAAATATTGCAGGTATAAGATTAAAATAAATAATATTTTTAAAAATAAGACTTCTCCACCGAATGATGAAACTATGAAAACTATTAAAAGGCCTTTTAAACTTCCGTTCATAGAGATTAAGAAGTTTTCAGGTCACTCGAGGGACTGGCTACCCTTCTGGAGTCAGTTCCAAAGAATCAATGATGATTCATCTATTGGGGACAGTGATAAATTTGAACTCCTTTATCAGAGTACGGTAGAAGGGTAGAAGGCTCTAAGGCTAGAGAAGTTAGTAATAGTTTTCCCCATACAGCTGAGAACTATCCTAAAGTTGTATGCGCTTTAAAAAATAGATTTGGAAGGGAGGATGTTTTGGTGAAAGTCTACATCTGAGATTTATTGAACTTAATTGTTCAGAATTCCTCCTCCAATAAACTCTCGCTTTCTTCCCTATATGACAAGTTGGAAGGTCAGCTTAGAGGATTAGAGACATTGGGGGTAACAAAGGAAAAGTGTTCCTCCATATTATTTCCCAAGATAGAATCATGTCTACCCAAGTATTAAGGGCTTGGCACCGTACCACTAGATTTCGAACAAGTGGTGCTAGTTCCTCTAGTAGTATCAATATTAATAAGATAAGTTAGAAAATTTAATGAGCTTCATTTTAGATGAAGTTGAAGGTGAAGAGAGCCTAGCCTTGGCAAGAAAAGGTTTTGGGTCTTACCCCCCTGCGAACAAATTAGAAGATAAGGTACAGAAAGACAGCTTATACAAACTGCGGCTGGCTTGTCAAATGACACAATTGAAAATAGATACTTTCTTTTTATTTTATTAGTCGAGTTCCTTTCATTTAATAGAGATGAAGTGACAATTGATGAGTCAATGATCCCTTTTCAAGTCAGTATATCACAAATAAAAGGTGTGGTAATGAGGTACTGTGGGGGGGAGTTAAGAAGAAAAAAAAGAAGTTTGCCCGGGCTTAGCAAGAGTGTTGTTATTGTTTTGGAGTCGGTTAATACGGTTGTCAATATAAGTTGTTCGTGTTCCTTTCTTGTTTGTAAATTGATTTGTTATTTGTTTTATTTTATCTTGAGTTAATTATAGACTTTTCAAGTTTAGCGTTCAACCGGAAGTTTGAGTTATTTATTTTTCCTGCAAACCACAAAAGGCATTGATACAGTGTATGTTTTCTAGTTTCCCAAACCTTTTAGATGTCAACATCTTGAACTCTAATTAGCTCATCTGTTTTCCGATTTACCCACGCTGTCCAAGAAAGTGTTTTATAAGCTCCGAAAATGTCAAGCTTTCTTCTTCCGACAATCATTTCTTCTTGCAATAGATTCACCATGTAAACATACAAGTAAGTAACTATGATATAAGTTTGACACAATGCCATACCTATCTAAAAAAAAAAAGAGCTGGACTAGCATGGGAAGAAAATGTAATACTCTTGGGTATTCATAAAAACGGTTGAAAATTAGTCTGGTTCATGGTTCTGTAATTAGTCCAACAGAAAAATACTGTAGAAACGCCAAGAGAATGAGCGTGGAAAAATGGATCTTGGGCCGAAGTTTCAAACTTACTATCGACTTTACTTCGAGATATATCGCTATTCCTCTAGGCTGAGGCCCCTCTAGGTACTCTACCTTTTTTAAAAAGTGACATTTTTTTCGGCACATTTTCACAATGTCCAACTTTAACATCTCACTGCTTTAAGAGTTCTTACCCAAATCAAGCCAAATTCACAGGGTTTTTAGAACTCATATAAATGTAGAAGCCTACGAAGTTTCAAGTCAAAAAGTTAATTAGTTTTACTTTAATTAACGAATTTAATGGGATCTGATATCCAAATGAACCCAATGAAAATTATTATTGAGCATTATTTTTAACATTTGTTGATACATTATTAGAAAATAATAAGTAATATTATTATGCTAAGTAATATTTTAAAAGGCATGATATCTTACTAATTTTAAAACTTAATCTGATTATAGATTATAAATTTAATCAACAAATAAAAAAACAAGATATTTTCCTTCACACTTTACCCAAGCTTAGGACTGGCAAAATTAGTAATTAAAAGTATTTTTTCTATAACCTAAACCTTGGCGTGTTTAAAAATGTTGTTGTTTTTATCTATGATCAAGAAAACTAAATTATTTATAAATAATTAAAACTAAAACATTATTGTTCTAGTGGAGTGGCTAACTCTGAATCAGAACCATCTGATTCATTAGCTGAATCGTTTTCTTGGCAACCTCCTAATGATATTATAAATTTATCCACTGTATCGGTTAAATTCCATCTGTTTTTCTAAAACTTTCTTCTATATCAAGAACGTGTTTGATAAATCCAGCCCAATTTTGACAAGTAACACTTTTGACTGCATCATTTGTTAACAACACCAGGTTCTTGGTGCTAAGATCGCCAGTGGTATCTCTAATATATCTCTTCATTTGTGCCCAAGCTAACTCAATTGGGTTTAATTCGCACATATACGGAGGAGTTCTTATAACAGTGTGGCCATTTTCTTTTAATAATTCGTCAATTTAAAATCTTTTTTTCCTTAGGCGCATTTAAAGATATAAGGTCGAACAAAGCTAGTTTTCTCATTGATCGATCATATTCTATTCTATTTTATTTTCTATTGTATTTTATTTTAGTAAGTGAGGTTCATCGATTCTGCTTTCTTTCATTTATTATACGGAAAATTTGCCTGGAGATATCCATCATATCAATGTGCTATAAGACAACGATTTTGGGCTTATGATTTCTTTCAATTATTTAGTATGCAACATCTCTTAAAAAGGTACAAAACTTGCTTACCATTTCGGTTTCTGTGACTTAAGTTATCCAAAAGTAAAACTTGTGTCTCACGTAAAACAAATCGCGAACAATTCCTTGTCACTTAAAACTCCAAATCCCCGGTTTTAGTACATCCGATCCAGCACATTAACTCCTGAGGCCGCTGGTTGACAAGAATTTACCATCTCGTTGTAAAAATATTTTGATCAAACAGCGAAAAATAAACTAAGAGGCAAATTAACAAAGAGCCACTTATCAAGTGAATTAAGACACACAATCATCAGCAAACATAAACATTGCCATTTCAACCGTCAATTTAAATTTCTATGACGCCTATGTCAAGATGCTGACGGGTCCAAAGCGTGATATTGTCTGCTCCGCTCGCTCACCCATATTTCTTGCAATAGTCAAATGTTTCACAAGCTGTGTGACTTGTGGCACCGGCACCATCTTGCTGGAACTAAATTTCATTATCACGGGCTTCTATTTCAAGAACCAAATAGTCCGCAATTCACCAAATTCACGTGATGGAAAATAGGGCCCTACAAAATCACCACAATTTAGTCAAAATTAAAACACTTTAGTCTCTCATACGTTTAAATTTTTATTTTTAGTCTATGCACAACACAAACCTCAAGCCAAGCCATGCCATGAAATAAGAAATAAATAAAAAATGAAATCTTGGAGTGGAATACTATCACTAACCTAACCAGATTCAATCGTCAATAGGGCTCCCTGTGTTGCGGGCTTGTGCCTCGCATTCTCAATATAGGGGATAATATAAATCTAAATCACTATTTTATAACAAGTTCGAAAGCTTGAAAATGAAAGTAAAAAGAAGATCTTACGGCGAATAATTTTAATTTTTCCTCCCTTGCAACACTCTAATTTCGCTTTATATAATTAAATATATTATTTATCTACGATTGATACGTAATATAAACATTGTATCTCTGTTTAGATTTGTAGAAAGTGCTTCTTTACGCACCTGTATTAATTGCGCATGCATGTCTCATAGTTTTAAAGAATGCGTCTTCTTTTCGCCTCTAGCGCCGAAAAGAAGAAGAATTCTTCAACTTTACACACGATATAGATGTTAATTTAATAAAAGTAACTGTTTGTATCGAGTTTTTTGTGAAAATCAATGAGTGATTTAAGTGATTATGACGAATATGAGGAGAATAATACGCCTTCCGAAATAATTAATTCGGCACAAAATACAACTAACGAATTGATGTCATCTTTATCAAAAGAGAAATACGAGCTTACATACAGGAAGTTTATTATTTTTTTCTGCATTTATTATTAAAATCTAACAATCGTAGATAAAGTACGGTACGCAACTCGTGCGAAAACGGCATTTTGCATTGCTCGTGTGGTTTTACTACCCTCCCTATCGCTCGGGTGCAAACTCCACACTCACATGCAAAATGCTACTTTCCACACTCGACGCGTAATGTACTATTATTTATAAGATTACACAATTACACCCAACAATTAGCCACACTTATAAATAGTCTGCCAATTAGTGTGGCACATAGCTTCCTCGTGTCCTATTTCGAGTACTTATATTATTTTATTTGTTTCCAACCTATTATTATTTACCTATTACCTATGTAAAATATGTTTATTAATTTCCCTCCCTGTTGTTAAAACTGACAAAATTGTGTTGATTCTTCTTCCGAGCTTACCAAAAGTAACGAAAGTTATGTAATCGGTCTGGAGAACGAATTTTTTTGTACCCGATTTCAAAAATTCCAATGCAGAAATCCGCTTCAGAAATCAGAAAATATTTTTGTTTCTGTGTCGGACTGTCGATCTGTCACTAAATTTTAGTATTATATCTTAAATACGGTGGAATTATATCTTAAGGTGCTCCTCCGATTTTAATTAAATTTAGATGGTAGGTTATAATTAAGTCCATTATTTTGGTCCCATATAAAGTTCAACCATCTGCGCCATGTTTCTTTTCGTACAAATGTAAATTAATTAGTTATACTTATATCTTCAAAAGTACTCATCAGATTTTTATGAGATTTATAGATGGTTTGTCCCAAATTAATTTCGACCGTCTGCTCTCTTTAAATGTTATTGGTTCACAAAAATTGAGCAACATGACAGATCAAAAATGTCTTGATGTCCGAAACGGATTTCTGTCTTGACATTTTAAAATCGGAGATATAAAACCTTTTCGTTCTTCAGAACAATCACAGAGCTCCTGTTCCCTTCGGTAACTCGGGAGTAAAATTACCTAGAGCCAATAAACGTAAGCTATCAGACCCCATGACTATTCAAAATAAACCCTATATTGTTTGAATTGCTTGTGTGATTAATTCAAAACAATTTAAATTCCAAAATCGTGGTCCAAACTGCAAAAAATTGTGGATCTGGAAAACTTACGAGTATCATTTTCCTGTCAAAAAGAGATCCTCTAACTATGAATTCTCTGAAAGACAACTACCTATTTCATACCAGAATAAACGAAAAACCAGAAAAAAGTTAGGTTTTATGGTTATAAGTTATTTATTAATGAGAAATTTAAGATAAAATATTTTCTTAATAGGCCAGTCAAATAGTACACTAAAAAATCAATAAAATCGCAAACTAACGGCTAGTTCTGATTTTGTAATATGTTATGTTAGGAGCACTACCAGTAGTCCATATCCAATTTCGCAACATCGAAAGACCTGTGCTCTCACGCTTCTCACTATATTTATCTCCTAAACTATGAGTTTTGTCACGATACATATTATATACTTATTTAAAGTAGGTTAAATTTGCTACAAGTTGAGACCAGTACCATTTCTGTAGGTCCAATAGTTACTAAGATACAGCCTTCCAAAAGTTGGCAATTTTTTTTTTTTTAAAAAAAGTGAAATTTTAAGATTTTGTCAACTTTTGACCCTGAAATCGGGGAAAATACTTATTTTACAGGTAAAGTCATAGAAGAGATTTTGCAGCAAATGTAATAAGCTTCAATTTGATCACAGAACAATGTCTGTATGTATGATAGTTTCCTCACAATTCTTAAAAATCCAACAAATGGAGGAACTGAATTTCTGACAGTTTGAGGTGTATTTGACTGCAGCCCACGTGAAATGTTTCAGACGTGTCTTCCGTTAGCTGACTGTGATTATATATAAGAAATCATTTTTACACAAAAAAAGTTGAGTTAATTTTTTAAAAAAAGTTTGGGGTGCTTTTTTTATTGCTATATATTTATTCTTACTCTATTTTTAAAATTAGCTATCACTTAGAACACCACGCTTTTGTAAAAATTATTTTTTACCTTTTAGTTCTATCTGCTATTTAAGTGTGTTTTTTACTTTTATAAACAAATATTTCTTTTTGCATTTAGTCCTTAAAATAACAAATTTAATAGAAGCTTGAGGGAAAAAAGTAATCACTCGACTCTGTAAGGGGGCACTGTCACAGGGTATGTCAGCTAAACCTTCAGACGTTGCTGTGATATCCTAATTTTGCTGTGGTTTTTTTGACGGATATCTTATGGATGGGGTAGAGAAGAACACCAAAACTGCTGAACACCGAAGCCTTATCTGATATCAAGTTATTTTAAAGAAAAGTAATTTATTGAATTTAAATTTTGTAATTAACAATTAGCTAATAAGTCAATTTTATTTTAAGGGCCATACATGGTTACCGGCGTAGTTAGCCGATGTTCGTGAGTTTGGAGTAAAGTTCTTCACAACAGCTATTCATTTAGTCGTATATCACTCAAGATCACTTTTAAGAGCGAAGCAGCTCTAATTTTCTACTTGAAGAATTAAAAGAAAATGTATTATTAAATTATATATTAACCACTTAGAGAAAACCACAGGGTTTATAAGAAATTAGAGTTTTAACGTTTTTATGTAAGATTTTACATGAAAATTTTAATTCATTTTTATCTTAATTCACTGCAGAAAGCATATTTAAATATTCATTTTCCTTTTGTGAGAATTTTTTATAAGAATTTTAGAAGAAATTTCACTTAGTAAATTCAGTTGGCAATTACCTTTTTATGATAATCTAACCTCTGTTCATATTCTATTTAAAGCATTTTATTAATGTTAAGAGAGAATTGAGTTGTAGATTTACTTATAAATCTTGACTGAAAAAACTGACTTATCGAATTGAAGGCTGTCAAAAGTCAAGAAAATAAAAAAAAAGTAAGTTCTAAGTTACTTATAGAAGTTTACAAGTAGGAGGCTGGTAATGAAGGGGAATCTTAGGCCTCCGGATCCCGGAGGGTCTCGGTCAGATCATGATGTAAATTTGTTTAACAAAACACTAAAAGCAGATGATAATGAAAATTATCCTAGTCTGTCAAATAAAATAGGGAAAAATAAAAACAGGACTCTACTCGTAGATCATCATACTACTCAGATAGGGGCTATCAATTTTCTTGTAGTCAAGCGAACAGATGGTGCATCTATGACAAAGGTATCACCATTTGTCATAGACAAAATGATAAATCTTATTGCTGGACCTGTCAAAAATGCAAAGAAGCTGAGAGATGGTACACTCTTAATAGAGACATTCACCCACGAACAAGCTGATAAGTTAATGTCCAAACTACCAAAAAACGAAATATTGGCAGTGGAGGTCCAACCCCATGGTAGATTAAATAAAGTAAAGGGGTAATTACTTGTCGCGACTTGGATTCAGTTGATATCGAAGAAATAATAGAGAATCTAAGAGGTCAAGGAGTAACAGAAATTAAGAGAATCGAGAGAAGGAGAAATGGAAATGTTGAACCCACGAGCAGTTTTATAGTAACTTTAAACTTGGTAACGCTGCCTGAGAAGCTCAAGGTAGGTTACCTTATAGTACCTATGAGACCCTACGTACCACTACCGATGCGCTGCTTCAAATGCCACCGGTATAATCATAGCAAAGACAATTGTGGGTCAGACTTCCTGTGCCCAGAGTGCGGGGATACCTTACATGAAAACCAAACTTGTGTAAAACCAAGAGTTTGTGTGAATTGTAAAGGTAACCACTCGGCAATTGATCGAAACTGCCCAACATGGCGTTTAGAAAAGACCATATCAGAAATTAAAGTCGTGCAGAAGATATCATACTTTGAAGCTTAGAAAAAAGCAATACTACAGCAAACAAAGTCCTACTCTAGCCTATTTGGAAAAACACCAGAGGTAGTTGAAGTGGTATGTAAGATGTGTAAAGCAAAGGAGACACAGAAGAAAAACGAAAAAGAAGAATCACAACCTAAACCCCCTGCATTACACAAGGAAAATCTAAACAAGAAAGAAGAGCAAGATATTAAAACAGAGCAGAAAAATGAATCCGAATATGAAAGAAAAAAGGAAGATACTAAGAAACAAAAGATAGTAAAGGAAAAAAGTACACCAGAAAAAACTAGGCCCCCTGCCCAAAAGGAAATTAGACTCGATCCGGCTGCCGAAAAAGAAATGTTGTGGAGAAATGATTGGGATTCGGAAACAGAAGGAGAATCAAATACTAGCAGCGCAACAGTAGAAACGAAAACAGACTCGCCTACAAGAGGCACACAAAAGCAAGCAAGGAAAAGAAAGAAAACAAGAAGGAGAAGGTAAAAGCTATTCAAATATTACATTTAAATTTGTCTTAATTATATATCAGTAATAGTCTGTATAAAATAAAACATAAAAATTAATAAATAAACAATGCAAAATAGATTAAAAATTATTTCCTGGAATTGCAAAGATTATCGTAGTCGAAATGAGGATTTAAAGCTCATGCTTAAAGAGCATAGACCAGATATATTAATGCTACAGGAAACACACTTACCCTCGGAACACCACCTTAAAATAACAGGCTATACTACGTATCGGAAAGACCCCGCTCAAAACACAAGACAAGGAGGATTAGCGATATTTGTGGCAAATAATGTACCAAGCTTAGAAATTAAAATTAACTCCCAATACCAGATATTAGCGGCTAGGATTGGGACCAGCTATCCCTTAACAATTTTCAACTTATATCTAGATCAGAACGACAGGGTGACGCAGGCTGATNAATTTTAACAGACAATGAGCAAACAATACAGAGACTCTTTTCTTTCTTGGCTGAAGCAGACCTCATTGAAGAAATTTAGAAAATGGCTGGGTAACCAGCTGCGATAAAATAAAAATAGGAGAGAACAAGGGTTATTAATGGCTCTACTGCTAAATAACCATAAAAAAAAAAAAAAAAAATTAATGTTAAGATAATTATATCAGTAAGTTCAGTAAGAGAGATATATAATTAACTGTTTGTAAGAGTGCGATAGAGATAAGAGGAGTTAGGGGGAGGTTCTCATAGTAAATAGACGCGTTGAGCGGAATGGCACGGGAAACTGTCATTCCCGAAGCAATAAAAGAAATACGGGACGGTGTAATAAAGAAAGCACGTTGTTTTTTTACATGCGTGTTATTGATCAAAAAGCGACAGCTTTCAATACAGAACAAATCAAAAATATAATGTTAATAAAATTGTCGGCTACTATTTTGATAAGTTATTAAATCTATTTAAAGATTAACAGATCAACACACCAACCTTAACTTTTATCGGTAGTAAATCATAAATGTTATCTTAATAATGATAACGTTTAGTTTTAATAAAAGTCTCGGTCACTATTTAGACGAGTTATTATATCTATTTGAAGTCTATCAAAAATGTAATGTTAATAATTATAACTTTAGTTTTGATAAAATTNGAAAGTGTTCAGAGAAGCAAAGAAAGCTTCTTGGAATAGTTACATATCCGGCATTAATCAAAATACAGAATCAGCAGAAGTATGGAGAAAAGTGAGAGTCTTATCAGGAAAGCAAGTTGAAAAAGTAACACCCCTTATAAAGAAAGGAAATGATATCCTAGCGGACCCAAAGGAAGTAGCGGAAGAACTTGGACACCATTTTGCACGAATTAGTGCCACAAAATCTTACTCTCAAGAGTTTCAAAAAATCAAAAAGAAAGCAGAAAAAACCCAGCCAAGTTTTAAGTTTGACAATCAAGAAGTCTACAATCAACGCTTTTCCATGTGGGAGCTAGAAGCAACAATTAAAACACTAAAAAATACTGCGCCCGGCCCAGACAAAATTTATAACATAATGCTAAAAAACCTCCCTATGACATTTCGAAAACATATATTATTACTATTCAACATGCTTTGGGAAATTGATGGGTATATTGAAGGTTGGAGAGAGGCAATATTAGTTCCAATTGCCAAACCTGGAAAGAACCCAGCACTAGCCGAGTCTTATAGGCCAATAGCAATGACTAACACCCTTGCAAAACTAATGGAAAAAATGGTTAACTTCCGGCTAGTGTGGATCTTGGAGACTAAGAAACTTCTCTCCAACCATTAAGCGAGTTTCAGGAAGAACAGATCTACCATAGACCATCTTGCTAGAGTAGAATCATACATCAGAGACGGATTTATACAAGGTAAAGTGACAATAGGAACATTTTTCGACTGTGAGAAAGCCTACGACAGAATATGGAGGTACGAAATATTAAATCAATTAGACAAATTTGGATTTAGAGGACACTTACCAAAATTTATTAACAATTTTCTAGCTAAAAGAACCTTTAAAGTCAAAGTAGGAAACGATATATCAAGAGCCTATGAACAGGAAAATGGAGTACCACAAGGGGCAGTGTTAAGTGTAACGCTATTTCTCCTAGCAGTCCATGGGGCTGCTGAGGCTATACCACCATGTGTAGAACCACTGCTATTTGTGGATGACTTCACTGTTCTTTTCAGGTCGAAAAATCCCACCACTGCAGCAGAAGTAATGCAAGAGTGCATAAACAAGCTTAGTAGATGGGCAGCTTCTACAGGGTTGAAGTTCTCTCCTGTAAAAACCCAGTGTATAACGTTTGCACTTCGACAAAGAAAGATTCAACCAATTTTAACACTGTTTGGCCAGCCAATTCCTATGGTTACACAAGTCAGGTATCTGGGGCTTATACTAGACAATAGACTGACTTGGAAACCACATATAGAAAAACTAAAATCAGACTGCAAAAGAGATCTAAATTTATTAAGACTTATACAGGGGCAAAATTGGGGAGCAGATAGAAGAACAATATTAAAACTATACAAACATCTTATTAGGTCCAAACTCGACTACGGAAGTTCGATATATGGTTCTGCAAAAAATAATATACTCCAGAAACTGGAGCCAATTCAGAATTGTGGGTTGCGCCTAGCACTAGGTGCATTTATAACTAGTCCAGTTGAGAGTCTACGAGTAGAAGCTAATGAGCCATCTCTCGAAAACAGACGAAATCACCTTTTACTTAGATACGGATACAAAGTTTACCATTTCTCAGATAACCCTGTATCAAAATTATTCCGAATGCCAAAATTTATAGAACATTATCAAAGAAAGGAACACATAAAAAGACCAGTTGGATTAAGGTGGCAAGAACTACTGCACTCCTACAATCTATCAGAGCTTCCTATTCCAACACCAGTTGAAATGCCAAAAACTCCTCCTTGGATCACTGCAAAACCTAGAATCAAATTTCAGTCCAAAGAACTAGGAAATGTTAGGAATGAACATAACAGAATTAAAGAAATGTACTTAGGAACAGAATATGTGTACTGCGATGCCTCCAAGACATTAACTGGAACGGGATGCGCCATAGTGCACAACAACACCACTAAAAAATTCACTTGCTCAAAATGGNTGATAAAAGTCTCGGTCACTATTTAGACGAGTTATTATATCTATTTGAAGTCTATCAAAAATGTAATGTTAATAATTATAACTTTAGTTTTGATAAAATTTTCGGTCACTATTTAGATATGTTTTATTTAGATAAGTTATTGTATATATTTGAACTTCATAAAATCAAAACAAACCATTATTTTTGTTGGTAACAAATAAAGAAATATGTGTGAGGCTCCACGCATTAAAAGTGAAACTTAAGATCTAGAATATAAAATATTTTTGTTCCGAGGTGACATTTTTATTTTTAAGTGCAAAAACTATTACAGCGGATTTAAACTTTTTAAACGGTCCCCGGTTCTTATAGTAAATAGACAAAATAATACTCTATACTAGACAGCGGGCGCCTTTGGGGTGGGGGGGTTGTAAGCGAAGCGAGATTCGCTTGTCGAAGTGAGATTTGCTAGGGGCAGAGCCCCCTAGTCTTTTTATAAAAAAAGTAAAATCTTGATGATTAATTTTATGTAAATCCAAGGTAGTAAGGATAAGGATTCATTTATTCCAATTTTTTCAAAAAAAAAATAAAATAAATATTGTTGAAACTTTGGAATTTAAAAAATAAAAACATTTTTTTATTGATATTTATATTAAGAAAGAAAAAGCCTAATGACTCTACCAAATTAAAGTTAAAATCTGTGATGTAAGAAATTATTTAAAAAAAAATTACATACATTTTTTTTTTTCCCCCTATCCTGGTATTGTAATAAATATGTATATGTAATTAGAAAATGTAACCTCTTAAAATGATCTAATTTTTTTGCATAAGAATGCAGTAAACAAAAAAAAAAATTCTATAATATTTATACCGTACTGACGTAAATACTAGAGCTTGTCGATTTTCAAACTAAAGTAAGGGCGACCTGCTCACGTTACGGGTGTACCGATGATGTTATTAAACCTAGGAAATAGTAATTGGAGAATACCTAGAAGAGCTGATAAGCTGGAATACTGTAAAATCACAGGGGGCGTGTTTTTTT
>KZ653837.1:1162-21866 GCA_001010745.2 Gerris buenoi | reverse complement strand
CAATGAATTTTTCGGGAGTTGATATAAAAAAGTCAAATTTTTAGAAATTTCAGGGGGCCATAACTCCGTAGCCGCCCAAAAATTTTTATTATTTGAAAATTCGAATATGGGTATCATTTTAAAGGTATTGAAATTTGGTTCAAAACAATATATTGAGTTTCCAAAATAGCGACCATTTTACCCCTAAAATAACCAAATAAAATATTAATGGATAATATATTTGCACATTTTGTTTCTTGAAAGTGAAACTTTTTATACATATAAAAAATAAATAATGTATTTATGAATAAAGAGATTGGTTTTAAACAATATTCTTATAGTGTAGTTTTTATTTTATTTATTTATTTAATTTTTTTTTTAATCCATAATATGTTATGTAATTATATGTCAGTAATAAAAGAGATAAACACGAAATAAGATTGAAAAGAAAAATGTAAGATGACTGGGCAAAATTTTATCTATTATATTGAGAATATAATGGAATTTTCAGTCGGGAATTTATAGAAAATGGTCGGGAAAAGTCGGGAATTTCATAGTGAGAACCTAGTAGACACCCTGGTATGTAATAGTTTATCTACTCATAGGTAAACCATAGTTTATTGAAAACATATGCACTGAACTAGGAGGAAGTGCTGATTCATAGGTTAATGAAACTCCGCGGAATGAGTTCAGCACTCACGTGAAAGTAATCATTTGCTGTTCATTCTATCAACAGCCCAGTTACTTAAGATTTAGACTCTACGCTTCGGTACAGATGACAGACAAGACTTTTTTGGGACCTTAAACCCTGCTCACGATTTTGATAATTTGAAAATTTTCTTGATCCCTGTCGGCAAATTAAATAATAGAACGAGTTCATTAACAATCATTCTTGGTCCAACCATATCAAGATGGCGGCAATTTAAAACTTTGTTTTATCTATAACGTCATTTATTATCATGACCTGAAACACGCAATACAACTCTTGATAATACATTTTTAAGATTTCGGAGGGGAAACTTTTTTCTTTCTCACAAAATGTGTTTTTTCTACAAATACTACTATAGTTTTTAAAGAATTTTTTCGTTGATTTGTTATAAAAATTGGGGGGGGGGACGCTTGGTGGAAACAGAATCATATTTATATTTTTGACCGAAAATCAAGTTGATGTTAGTTTGTCCAATGACAGGCGACAACGTTGATTTTTAGTAATATTTGAATAACTAACATAACAAGTGTGGAAATAAATAGGATCATGAAAATCATACTGTCCACCATAATTGGTGAGACATGGCCGCTCTCCACCGGTGTTTTTTTTTTTTTTTTTTCAAATGCCTATTGCCAAGCTATGTCCCGCAGACGAACTTAGCTGACCACATATTCTTAAAAGGCGCTAAAAGATTGACTTGTATACAAAATTTTAGCTTGATGTTAGTCAAACATTTTTTTGCACGCTATCTCCTGGACTATTTAATGCGTGTATAAGAATTAAACAGTTTTGACAGATTTAAAAATAAATGGTTGAACAAATTATTTAGACAATAATTGGTTGGAAAAAAAGATTACATCAATAATGTATGTGAGAGGATGCGATAATGTTACGTGCCAAACTTTTTAAATTTATATTTTAAATAGATTGTTTGGTTTCTTACACGAATAAAAGTATCAATTTAAATTCAATGTCTATTTATATGTTTATTTAAAAATAACATATTGGTTAAAATGTAGGTAAATATTTAAAATGTAAGCACGTTAAAAAATTATTGCCTTCAAAATCTAAGTACTAAATATCTAGTAGCCATACGAAGCCTATGTTATCTATCAATATTAAGTTCCGTGTTTTGTTAATAAGGCGACTATTAGAAGTATATAGTTATTTCTTGTTATTTTTTGTTGTTTTATGTGTGCAGGTGATAAGAATTATTCTTGGAGCAATCACAAAGCTTCTGTTACCTTCGGAAATTTTCGGTTACCCAAGAAATAAGGAGAATTAAAATATTGAAATTCACATATGCTTGTGTAATTATTTACTGCATATTTTCCTTATAGAAAGCAGGGTCGAAATTAAGTAAGATGAGAACAAAATTGTATAGCTTAAAACTTTATAATTAACGTAAATTATCACTTTATTATCGTTAGTAATCAACTTATTGATTGAATTAAAAATTCAACTCTTTATACATATACATTATAGATATCCGGGAATTTAAAAAAAAAAAAAAATTTCTGTTGTCTTCAAGTTTGAATGCCAGAAAATTATGCTGTATTTAAATTATGTAGAAACATTTTTGTTCTTGCCTTTTCAGAGAACATTTAATTTTTTTGACCGCTATTTTTAATAATAAATTTTCTTGTTTAAGAATACCAGTTGTAAATTATTAAGCAACATGCAAATTAAAATAAAATGGTGTTACATTTATTTTTCTTTAGTCGTTTTTTTTGCATTAATTTTTCTTTAATTAATAATTTTCTTTATTAACTTCTTTCATATTTCGTATTACTTTTTACAAAGAGTCTTCAGGCTTGCTACTTTTCTCTTGCTCTTTACTTTAATATTAAAATATTTTTTAAATTAGTTGTAAGAAAAATACAAAGTTATTTTTTAATAAAACATAAATCATTAAACGACAATGTTTCTTCAATGAATAAACGACAGTGTTTTATTATTTTAGTAATGTCTCACGATAGATCAGTACGCTGTGTGTTTAGCAACCCATTCTATTTGGGCAGCATCACTGTTGTTTTTGCAAATAAAGTGTTTCTTTCTAGTCAATAAAATATATTGACGGAATGAAGATTTCATAAGCTACATTAAGCGAAAATTATAACGAATAAAAATTCGGACTTGATCCTTTTTTATTAGTTTATTGTATCCGACCAAAAACCACTTGTGTGGTAAAAAAAAAAAAAAAAACACCCCGCCAAGTCTGTGGTCCAAAAAAGTTGTGAAATCAACTTTCTGTCCCGCCAAGTAATGTTTGCACTTTCTCCTGACCCATGACTATCAACATAGATACTTTTCAGCTTCTTCTCCTTGGCGGTGTGCCTGCAGTACTACCCAATGTTAACTGGTTGTATTCCACACATCCTCAGCAAAGAAAGTAGTAGTTGCATGGGGTCATTCCTTGAAAGCTTAATTTGTATATTACTTATTTCTATTTTATTTGATTTTTGATAATGGAAAAGATTTACAGCAATGATCATTGTGGCATCGAGAAGAGCCTTTAACAACACTGTTAAAAGGCTTTCCTCTCTAATATGTGCCTGCATATATTAGTACTAGTTGTCTAGAACTAAGACTATAAGGTGAACAACTATCTTTCCACACAAACCTCATGTAGCAAACGTAAAGGTGAAACAAGAAATTGTATTGGTATTTGAAGAATATTAAAATCCCAGTTTCCGGAAATGGCAAGGCACACCGCCAAGGAGAAGAAGCTGAAAAGTATCTATGTTGATAGTCATGGGTCAGGAGAAAGTGCAAACATTACGCGGTGTGAGTGTCTCAAGCTCTACCCTCTACTCTACCGACATCTCACAAATCTTTGCCCTTTTTGTTTTGAAATAACATTATTTGAATGGAAATAACATAACTTAACAGTACAGAGAACGGTATCGGAAATAAAGAACTGAACTGAATTGATAACCTAACGTAATGAAGAGTTATAGTTTAATATAACGCTTTATTAAAACCTAATACCTCAGGAGTATTACCTAATACCGTTCCCATTCTGTTTGAGATATAATACTAGTGATGCGGTGCATAAAGAACTCGCGTACAGGCGTATAGAAATGTGCTTTTATATCAGCCGTAATTATGTTCTCAATAATGATATCAGAAACATATTTCAGTGAAAACCTGGCATTCTTATTCAACCTGAAGAAAGCATTAACATAATTTTGTTTATTATATTTATTTAATAATATCATCGCGGGCTTGATACGCTCGCCTGTTGATTCAGCAATTTGTAGTAAATATAACTGTATAAAAACAGTATTAGTACGTAATAAATATGTAATGCAATTAATGCAAGGCTCGCTGTGCTCGCCTGTTTATAAAGTATTTATATAATAAATCATTATTTAATAATGATAAAAGAAGGCTCGCTACGCTCTCCTATATGATTCGGCGTTTGTAGTCAATATTTATTAAATGGTTATTGTAGGCTCGCTACGCTCACCTGTTTATACGGTGTTTGTTCGTAATCATTATTCAATGTAATGAATGTTGGCTCGCTACGCTCGCCTGTTTTACAGTATTTATATGTAATCGGCAGTATTAATATATGGTTCGCTGCTCTCGCCTATTTGATTGAACATTTGTAAATATTTATTAAATGGTTATTGTAGGCTCGCTATGCTCGCCCGTTTGTACGGCATTATTACATAATCATTATTTAATACAATTGAAGAAGGCTCGCTACCCTCGCCTGATTATAGAGTATTTGCACGTAATCAATATTTAATACAATTAAGGCGAGGCTAGCAGTACTCGCCTGTTTATACAGTTTTTATATAATATAATCATTTTAGAGGGCTCGCTTCGCTCGCCTGTTTGATTTAGCGTTTGTAGTAAGTATTTATTAAATGGTTATTGTAGGCCGCTGCGCTCGCCTGTTTATACGGTATTTGTTTGAATCATTATTAAATATTAATGCAGGCTCGCTGCGCTTGCCTCTTTTTACAGTATTTTTATATATAATCGGCAGTATATATGTATGGCTCGCCTATTTGATTCGGCATTTGTAGTCAATATTTATTAAATGGTTATTGTAGGCTCGCTACGCTCGACTGTTTATACGTGTTATATTTTATGGTTGTATAAAATGTCATGAAGATTAATTTTCTTATAGTCCACCGTATTGGCCGCCATCTTGAAAATATTATGTGGAAAAATGTAATACTTTGATATTCCTTTCCTACACTTTAAGACCTTTAAATTGGTGTATAACAAGTCGTACTGACTAAAATGACATTGGCCATATTGGCCACCATCTTGAAAAAATAAAGTGTGAAATTTTATTAGTTACATATTATTTTCCTCTTCTTAAAGACCTTTAAAACGATTTATAACACATTATTCTCACTAATACTATTTTTTTTGTCGTTGGCCATATTGGCTGCCATCTTGAAAATATTTAGTGTGAAATTTCCAAAAACTATACAGTTTTCACAAATGCTGTGATGCATCTTTGTGCCAAAATTCGTTGAAATTGGTCAATTTTTACTCCAGTTATCGTTGGACAAACAAACACAAACATACAAACATACAAACTTTTCAAATCCCAAGTCTCTGAAATAAAGAACTCACTGCGCTCGTTTAATAACGCTTCATGGAAATCTAATATCTAAGACGTTATTGATATCGTTAATGTTATAACGCATCTTGAGTAGGAGTAGTGTTCAGCGCTCCGTCGCCGCCAGGCGGAATACTTATGAACTAAACTAGAGCTGCAGCTACTGTAGTACCTAAGGCCACCGCTGCGCCAATCAGAATATTTATGAATTAGACTAGAGTTACTCAATAACAGATATTTTTCAATATTAGGTTTTCTGAGAAATGGTTACCATACAATAACAGGTTATTTTTAACTGTTACGTTATTTTCGACCCACTTCTAGAGTACACAACATGTTCTTCTAAAGTCATTCAATAATGGTCAGATTATCTGAAAAAGGCTGCATTAGAACAGCCAAACCGGTCAATTGTTTTAATTACAATTGTGTGAAAACGATATTAGGTTAATAACCGAAATATAGAAAGAAATGGAAAAGAAACAATTTATTTATTTTATCCAAAAACGGGGTTAAACATTTTTAAACGGAAATACATAATATGATGTGATAAATGAAAGATAAGGACGCCATGCCTGAGTTTTATTATATATTTGGTTCATTGTTGTACCTATTTACATATATTTCTATAGTTACATTATTTCTTAAAAATTGTATTGTTTTGTGTGTGTGTGTGTGTCTCACGTCTATTTTTGCATCCGAGCTTACCGAAGGTTAGGTAAGGTTTGTGATCGTTCTGGAAAACTAACATTTACAGATTTACATGTTTTACCCTGATTTAAAAAATTCCTGGAGGGAAATCCATTTCAGACATCCTAGAAAATCATTTAGTTCCTTGTCTGCATATTGGTCTGTCCAACATTTTTGCTAACCTCCATATCCTATAAATTTACTTACTTACTTAATCCCGCCCTCTTCTACCGTGAGGTGTAGAGATTTTTCAAATTGATTTTCATGTCGTTCTATCTTCAGCTAGTCATCGTGCTTGGTTCCAGTCTTCTCTTTACTCCTGGAGTGAACTTCTTATGTTATCCTCTCACGTCAAGTTTCTTCTGCCATAGGGTATTTTCTCTTGGGGTCTTGCTCCATAAGCTGGCTTTGGACCGCTCATTTCCCATCCTTGTCATATGGCCGAACCATAGGAGTATCTTGGAGCTCACCAAGTTTCTAATGGAACTGATGGTCTGAAAGTCGACCTTGTTTGGTTTCTTTTACGGTCTCTTCTAGTTTTCCCTTCTTCAAATATCTCATCTTAGAAGTTTGAAGAGTTGCTTCCTTTTTTTTTTTTTTTTTGAGTAGCAATAGCCCAATTTTCTGATCCGTGTGTAAGTATGGGGGACAAAGGTATTTTTATATAAAAACGTTTTGGTTTTTACCAAGACCTCTTTCTTAGAAATGAACCTTTTGTTTAAGGCTCGGAATAGTTTACCACTGGATGCTACTCTTGCGTTTATTTCTGGTTTGATTCTCTGTCTTTGTGAGAAATATTCATGATGATTGTCTTTTCCAATTGATATTCACACCTTTTCTTTTCAGTTCTCTTTCTCATAGATTTAAGATTCTTTTTAGCTTCTTTTGTTGGTCAACAATCAAGCCAATTTCGTTGGCGAAGGCTAAACTTCTTAACAAAACAGGTAACAGCTGTCATCTACCGACCATGTACCTATGACTGTCATTATGGCTGATTTTCATGATATCATCTATTAGGATGATAAAGAGCAAAGTGCTTAAAATGTCCTCCTGCCTAATTCAGCATTTCGTTTTAAATTGGCTTGAGCGCATGTTGGATGTTCGCACACATGTTTTTAGTTCATGTAAAAGGTCCTAATACGAAATATCAGTGAATTTGGGACTTTTAGTTTTTTTTAAGGGTCTTCCACAAAATTCACAGTATTGTATCAAATGCCTTTTCTAAATCGATGAAATAATAATTGTTTTATGGCTAAATGTTTTAATTATTATTGTCTTTAATTTAACGTTATTATTAATTAATATTAATAATTATAATTAATCTTTATTAACGTCTTTAATGTGATCTTATACTTTCTGTAAATTTATCTAAACCTTAATTTATTTTTCTTCTTCCAACTCATCCTTTTTCAGTAAATCTTCATAATATTCCTCCAACGATTCATTATCCCTTGGGTCTCTAAGTACCTTTCCAGTCTCATGTGTAATAAATTTGGGTATTCTTATCTTTTCTCGTTCCTTTTAACATTAAACAAATAGCTTTTGGTTTTATTTGGCGTATTTCTCAATAATATTTCTAAATTCTTTCCTGCATTTCTTTTTTTATTGCCCGTTTCGTTTCCTTTTGTTTTTACAATCAGTATTCTTATAGATTCAGTAAGATGTTTAGTAGGTCCAGGTTATTTTATTTTCTTTAAAAAGGTTTTTAATTTCATCCGTTCAGCACCTAGTTTTTATTCTTTGTGTTTCGCATCTAGTTTTGCCACCACAGAAGCAGCTTCAATAAGAAAATTCATTTCCTTCATCCACATTTAAATATTCATTGACTGGCTGACTTCACTTCTGTACTTCTCTTGTGATTCTTCCATGAACTCAATCCTTAAAACTACACCCGATTTTAATGAAATGTTGATGTTACGTCACAATTAGCCCATTGTTGGTCCCATATAGCATCAATTTGCTTTCTCCATTAGTTTTCTTCCACATGCGCGCAAATATTTTTGTTTAAGTACCTATATCCTCTAGATTTTTTGTCGGATGAAGCTCACAAATTAAGGTCTGCGCTTATTAAAGTTTGCTAAATTAGACAATACTGAGTTGTAAAAGCATAGAATTATTAGTGATCATCGCGATAGGACACGAGGAAGTTATGTGCTTCACTAATTGCAGTTTTATTTGTAAATTCTTATCATTTAGTTTTTGAAAAATTTGGTGTTAGACTACATCTTAAAAGCGGGCTAAGTGCCAAAGGTTATTAGGGGTCAGTTATAAACAAAACTTTAAGGGTCCAAAGTTTGCCCATCAAATTCTGTAATGTCTTAAATCCTGGGTCTGTTTTTCTATGGTTTTCCTTTCTGCCAGTCAAGTAAGTATTGACGTCAATCTTTTCATCAATGGCAAAACATCGGCTCTTTGCTGTGATTACTCCATATTTTATCTTTTGGACATCCCGACATTTCATTAGGACTGTAATTAACTCTCTTTATAATAAATTATGTTTTAGTTTATTTTTAATTAATTATTTTAAGTAAAAAGTCGGCCAAATTTATTAGACAGTTAGTTTTGTAATAACTTGGGGGGTGGGGGATGGAGGGGGGCTTGTTTTTAAAACCATGACTTTGTTTTTTAATGTTCATTGTATTTATAAAATTAAATATTATAATTCTTCACAAATAGTTTTAGTGTCGTAAAGCGCTTTCATTCTTTTAAAACTTAATCATGATTGCCTACTAGTAATAGAAGTTGTTAGTAGAGTTGTTGGGTCTAATCCTGCATCGAGCTACTCCCTTAAATTAAACTCAACGATTTTGCTTACTAGCTTTAACTAAACCTTGGGCACTGGGGTGGTCTATTGAGCAAAGCAGAAAGCGCTTTACTATTTTACTACTATTTGTAGTATTTGTGAGGCGTATACATAGACATTTTCTTTAGATTATGGGCTTCAGTAACGCAATTGTTCTTCCTCGCAGAATCAAGATTTGGTGAAACTTGTTTTTACCACTGAATACACAGAACACACAGTACTCTTGAGCTTCACGCGAAAACTCATCTAGGAGGCAACATTTGTAGACATACGTTTTGTTAAGTTTTGGCATACCTCCTCAATAGCACTATCGCGTTGACTGACATGACGATACTATCATAGAGTAAATGACAGTGTAGATGTAATCAATAAAATGTGAAAAAGAGGTTTTGTGTAAACTAAATAGGCAAATAGGATGGATCTTTATCCACCATAATCGGGCCAGCAATTTCAAGATTGTGGTAAAAATTATATTTTCATTTTGTTATAATTTTGGACCAGTAACCCAAACGCATTGAAACTACTAAGAAGGTTCTTGCTGAAATCCTCCTTATGATAATACATGTGGCGTATGACAAATTCATTTTTTTCTTTTTTAACGAAGAATAACTGATCTCTATTTCAAATTTTATCGTTCATGAGTAAAATTAGAAAATTAAAATTAGGGGTCGTTTTGATTACATTCACTCTGTTATTTATTTAATGATAGTTTATAGTCGGTGAATTATACCAGTAAACTATTATAGATACATCTAAAATGAAATAAAATTGCAGCAAATTTTCGAAACCTTAACAAAAATGTTGTTTTACTTCGTATTATTTTAAAGAAGTTTAAAACAAATAAAATTGACTCCTTCGCCAGGATTTGGACCACACACCGCAGTGTTTAAGCTGCATAGCTCTAATCCCAAAGTTATTCGGTATAAACGCTGGAATGCTCCTTGGTTCGTTTCCCAACTGTAAATTGCAAATTTATTTGTTTTACTTTTATTCTCTTTAATAATAATATTAATGATATGCATTTCGTCACTTCGATTCTCCTTAATTTCAATTGTTTTAATTGTTTGTTTTTTATTCACAATAGACTTGTTTTTTTGTGATTATCTGCCGTAAGTGTACATTTTTAAACGGCTTTCTTCATTAACAATTTTATACTGGTTTTTCTAAAAAAAAAAAAAAAAAATCCATTTTATTGATTTTTAATTACATGAAAATATCAGGTATTTTGTAAAATTACAAAGAATATCTGTTAAGAACAGATAGTTCCAGAAGCACTGGAGGCGACATCAATATTTATTTTAAAGAACCAGCTCCAGTGCTGTGGATTATTATTTTATAGACACCTATTCTCGTGGGAAAATTATCTTGCTTTTGTTACACTTTCTTATAATGTTTCTCTCATAAGTCTTAAGGCGGACATACACGTTGTGGTATACTTGAGTGGTAAACAAGAGCGTGTTTGCTATCTAGTTATGGCTTAACTGTGCAGTTATGATAGCTCCGGCTCCTGTATACCTTTACAGGTTTACCTCTTAGGTATACCTAAGAGTTAAACCTTAAAGTTAAGGTGCCTCAAGAGGCTATATTTTATCTCCCATTACCACTACTTACATGAAGCGAACATATGTACATACTTATTTTATTTTTTCTGGGTGAATTTCAAGCAGTAAAAACTCACATATGAGACCATGTGCGCACTTGGTTTAGTAAACCTTCTTATAGTACTCCATCCACTAAGAAGGATAAATGACCCAAAGAAACCGAGTACCTTGCGTAGTGCGTAGCATAAATTCTTCATTTGACTTAATACCTGAAGATGTATTGTTAACAATGTTTTTCTTTTTATATGAAGTCTATTTGAACTGATCATAATTTCGTCTTGTTACCTAGACTACAGAACTATGGGTTTTAATTTTAAATAATAATTTTACAATTGTATTATTTCAGAATCATAACAGATATGCAGACCTAGTCACTGTAGCTGTAGATGACACGTTTTCAATATTAAGGTGAGTTTATTACTTTTGGTGACATTTTCGTGTTTGTTTGAAAAGGCGGGAAAAATATATAAAGGTAACTAACCTGTTTTGGGGGAGGGAGATGGGAAGGGAATTGACGAGAACTGTTACCCGTCGAGGTAACGTCGAAAATGCGCACGGACACTACAGATCTGGCGTGGGAGAGTTTTAACAACACTCGGTATATATTAAGCCCACATGTGACGCGGTGTGTCGCGGGTTTTAGTATCGCGGAATTGACGCGAGGACAGGTTTATTAGGATTATGGGAAGACGGTACAGGCGTGGCCGGCTAGCCAGTGCTCGCAGGCGTACTAACCCTGTAAAGGGCGCTTCGCATGCCCGCCGCCCCACCTCGCTTCATACCACGGACACCTTCCCGCTCTTATCTTAGTATCACCATCCCATGGACAATTAATATTATTCTTATCGCTATTTATCCCTCTAATAATATAATTGGTATAGCTATACTTAGTTTCCATTTACTAAAATCAATATTCTTGACTATTATTATTCGATAAAAGGCCATTATAGTTCGATTAGTAATAACTTTTCTAACTATAATTCTCGACAAATTATTGTATTTTTGAAGTTACAATGGTCTTGGTTTCAAGTCACAATTAAGCAATCAAAAGTAAACTTGAATTTCTGAAATTTTAGTTAGTTTATTTATATTTATGAAGTTGAGCTGTTTGAAAACTTTTTGTTCATACTTAAGTAAATATTTTATTATATTTATTATAAGAAAGCTATAAAAATTGTTTCTGTACTTTCTCTTGCTTTAAAATTAAGAATAGCTTCTTGCTTTAAAAAGTTAATTATTTGACTGCTATAAATTTCATTTGGAGGTAAAAGCACATTTAATTTTAAAGGGCAAGTTATGTTTATTTAAATTGTAAATGCATTATGTTGATAAATTATGTAAAGAGGTAGAAATTGTTAATAACTCAAAAAAAAATTAATGTACCTTATAAAAAAATTACTCTCAGCAAAANAAAAAAAAAAAAAAAAAAAAAAAAAAAAAAAAAAAAAAAAAAAAAAAAAAAAAAATTGTGTTGCGCTCGTATGCACTACAGATATAACTACTGAAGTATGCGTCAATAAGGTTTCCTGACGCTTTAGTGTGCAACATACACTACAGTATTATTACGGTTTTGTCACACTCAGGTTGGCCAACTTATCTAAGGGAAGAAATGAAGCCACTAGGCAGTGGGAGGTGGGGATTATCACTTGTTTGTCTACGAAAGAAGGTTATTTTACTCTATTTCCAAATGTTCATGTATATAAAAATTTTGTCCGTAGATTTTCACTCCTTTTTTGTATGTGCTATGATGTAATAAAAGTTTGTTTTTTTCCTTTGAAAATACTAAAATTTGATGATGTCGGTAATGATATGTTATTGAAAATGAAGGCTTAAATCTACGTACAAATCAAACTCTGTACAACTTTATTAGTCGTTCGGTTTACTAGTCGTAGATCAAATTTAATACGTAACACGGCGGATCAAAGTATTTCTGCTCTAAGGTTTATCACCCTCGGTTATGACACGAGTTAAAAAGGAAATATGTATGAATATATGTAGCTATAAATTTGAATAGCTTATATAATTATGTTAATAAGTTCATTTATCATAGTTTTATCTCGAACAACAACACTTGGGGAATGCTAATTCACTTTGCACCAATTCTTCTATTTCCCTACTAAGCCTTTGATAAGTTCTTTTACGAGTATGTGTGTCAATTAAATTCTACTACAATTAGCTTTTAGAGTTGGTTAGTTTTTGTTAGTTAGTTTACCACCGCTTTTATCTTGCTTATGCTTTCCTTCTATTTCTATTTGTATCATTTAAAATTAACAAGGACGGCGTTAAACATTTAAAATATTAAATATTAATTATAGAGTCTCGCCCTGTTAACTTACTGTTTGTTTAAATCCATAGTACAAACATAAATTTCAAATTAATGAGTTCGACATGGACTCAGCCGACTCTTTGGTAGTATAAAGTTGGACTAATTGTAGCTGTCAAATTCAGAGGATGAAACCAAGACAATGTTACCTGGTATATTTATATATGTAGTAGCATATGACAAGCACATTACTAGGACAACACACACTCACACATCACTACCACATTACTAGCATTTGAGACTACAATAGTGCACAGACTGGACTAGTGGACTGTCTAAC
This sequence comes from Gerris buenoi, assembly GCA_001010745.2. NCBI lineage: Eukaryota > Metazoa > Arthropoda > Insecta > Hemiptera > Gerridae > Gerris > Gerris buenoi. Next base: position 8,896 of record KZ653837.1, on the reverse strand, counting down.
CTCTCCAATGTGACGCAGCTGTCAATATACTATCACTAAACAAAACCTTCTTCTGTCCCAACAATCATCACTATTGTTCAATATGACAAAATCGTCGTGTTAATATATTGTTCTGGTTCGCACAAAGCTTTAGTTTAACAATACTAAACTTCATAAATAATATCGTTTACTGACAATACAATGTACCATTCTGTTCTATTAATAATCAATCAAATGTTGTTATTTAAACATAATTTAATAACGGATTAATAAATTTGAAACTTGTGAAAATAACATGATAGATTATTGGTAATATATTAATCATTGTTTATTGGAGGGAATATTACTTCGACCACTTAAAATAACTTGTATTAAAATTGTAATTTTTTGCTTCCGAAGCTATGTAATCTTTCTGAATAACGAAACTATTTTATGTCTCAAAATTTAAAGAAAAATCTAAGACAGAATCCAAACAGATTGATATATAAAACGGAACAGTTTTGGTTCCGCATCAATTTTTAGGTTTGTCCTCAATTTTTGAGAGACAACTTATCTTAAAAACTATTAAAAAATGTATGCGGCCGGTCAGAATTAGTCAATTACATGTTTCAACCTTATCCAACAATTAGTGCATGTAAAACTAGAGAGACAATACAACTGAGAAATAATTTTTTCAGAGTATTAGGGGGGGAGCGCCCCAAATTCGGAGGTAAAATTCATATCTATATTCCGCCTCGGAGTATGATTTTTCTGAACATGTATGCCAAATTTAATCAAAATCGGCTCTTTAGGCTCCAAGCGTCTGCACAGACAGACAACTGACATGCATTTTTTAAAAACCACTTTTTTGGACTCTGGGGACCTCAAAACGTGTAAATCCATCAAAATCCATTTTTGCGCCATCACAATACTTTCTCTTTATATGAGAAAGTAAAAAGTGGTTGTGGAAAAATTTGTTACTTTATACCGGCGGATTCCGATCCAAATTTTTAAAACAATATAATTTGTTCCATTTCAGCCAGACATTCAGCAAACGAAATTTATATTTTTAAAGTTTGGATGCTGCATACTTTATTCTGGTTTTATTACTCCAAACATACACAAATTAGTTTTAAATCAGTAAATAAGTGATTTTTTAATTTCTATTAATAAAATTGAATATCGTATTGTATTGAGATAAGGCAATATAATTTTTAACTTAGATATAATGATGAAAAGAAAAAAGTAGATATATGCGTCAAATATTTATGACTGTAGTATTAACACCACAAAATAATTTAGCATTTTTATATTATTATTGAGAATTGTGGATCCTAAAATCTAATCTCTTCAAAAAGAAATTTATGATGAGTGGTAGTTATGATTAGTAAATTTATGGAGTGACTCGATAAGGCTGTGTTGGTATTACCTTTATTCTGGTCATATTTATGTTGCTTAATCTTATTGATGATGAGTTGATTGCTTTCGCCGATATACGTTTTATTGCACTGGCCACAAGATATAGATTAACAGTTGAATTATTAACACCACAAAATAATTTAGCATTTATAAGATTGAGCTCATGAGTAAGAGCAGATTCCGTTGCTTGATAACGCCCTGTTACAATAATCAAATTAAACAACCCTTACCTTTCATTCTGGACTTGCTTTCCAAACCTCTCCGTAATAATATTAAGTGAAATTTATTGTAGCATTGAACCCTCTTCACACTAACTTCAATAGCAATAAATAAGCATTATATACTATTGTATTCATAACAAATACTTTATCACTGTCCAATAATATATCATGTACATGCGACTTGATTTAATCACAGATTTGTCCGTTTAAAATAGTTCACTAAAAATTTAAATATATTTTATAATTTTTTTACATTTAAATCTTTTATTTTTTGCGGGTCAATTGAGGTTTTTTACAAATTAAAAATAGAATAAATTAGTCCGTTTTCTAATCTAGTTTCTTTAATGGCTCTAGTTTTTTTCTCTCCTGGACATATTCATACTAGAAACACCAATACTTTTTTCAATAATTTACATGTCGTATATTTACCTAATTTGAAAACTTTGTAATAATTATACAGGGTCTGTTANCTGAAGAAGTAAATTATTGTAAGTCTAATTTTGTTTTAAATTGATTTTTTTTTTGGTATGGCGTACATTATGGCAGATACTTGTAGTAAATTATTGTCATTTCTTTGTTAGTAGTAGTAGTAGTGGTTAAACGGTTAGGGCAAACCACTTGTTCGAACCTAGCATTCAGTCCACATTGTGCCCATTTTACTAACCCCGTGGTGGAGAGTTCCAGCCACTTTCCTCATCATACCTGTACATTTTACCGTCGAAGTGGGTAAAATGGTGTGATCGTTGGGTAGAATGGTGTGGTCGTTACTAATCTATTTAAATCAGAGTATCATGGCACAGGATCGAACCCACGATTCGCCTTGACTCATTGACAGCTGGGCGAGTGCCTAGAGCACTTCGGCCACACTGGCTCCTCTCCTTTGTTAGTAAATAAAGATGTAATCATAGTCCAGTGCAATTGTCAAAAAATAGGGGGTTGCTGTGCAAAAGATCAGGTAGTTCTAATTTTTTAATATGTTGTTAGTATAGGGACTGTTACTAGGAATCCAAGTTTTCGACCTTGGCATGCGCAGGCGCGCCTGTTGGCAGCAAAAAAAGTCAATTTTTTCGACTATCTTCCTGTTTTTTTCGGAATAACACAAAAGCTATCAACTTTTCAACAAAATATATTCTATCCAAATTTAAATTTGAATAAATTTGCAACAATTCTAGCCTGTTTGCAGCTCTGTCAGTCCTTTGGTTTCCGAGATATGACACTTCAAAAATTGGTGTTTTTTTTTTCTAAAAATAAAAATTTTAGGTTTTGCTATTGTTTCGGGCCGAATATCAGTACATACCTCTCACCTACCAAAAAGTCATAGGATACGAAGCCGTAGTAAATTTAATTGGCTTCCTTCTAAGCAATATACCATGTCTGTAAACTCAATATTTCTGTTGTAATCGTAAAAAATAATAAAAAAACGGAAAATTGGATTTTTGAACACAAAACCTTTTTATAAGATATTTAAAAAATTGGCAGCTTATAGGTACTAGTAGACGATTTCGTACGACCAATACAGCATTCATCAATACGAATTCCTGAAAGTAGGTATTAGCAGTAGTCAATAGGCATCGCATATTATAGTGGCTAATTACATTTCTGTTTTTTTGATGGTCCAGGACAAATCTCCCCAGTATCTTCTGAAAAAAGTTCTACTGCTGTTTCAAAATCTTCTGGATCATTCTCACCTCCCTCCAGCTCATCATAGATGTCATCAAGCAGTGTTGGCGGGACAACTTCCTCCTCTTCAATGCTATCTATTAAATTAACTTGGGGCACATTATCGCACGATTGTCCCATGCAATTTGTACATAGAGAGGTACACTTAAGCCCTGCTTTTCGGCAACCGCAACCACTTTTACATCCTTTCCTGCATTTGCACGAAATGATCTTGAGCAGTGACTTTGGACCAGCATGCTAATCCATCATATGAGGGGAAAAGCCATAGCTGGTGGGCACCCAACCCCATTTTAGTGGGTTTTTATTGTACCCTAGCCATTTCTGTACTTGATGGTAGCACCTGAAGGAATGGAGTCTTGCAGCATTGGATGTAGGGGGTAGACGGGCTAGGTTGGACTTAGCTTTTGCTCCAGATTTAGTAAATATATCGTAGCGCAAAAGGTCGAGATTTTGAGCATTGGGATCGCCCCCGTACAAGTGAATCATTATGACTTCGCCAGCTTGAGCGACTTGATGAGCAGTAGCACGGGGATCTAAAAATACCACCACCTTTTGTTCCAAGTGAGGTTTCTTTTGGAAGAGCCCGCAAAATTTCATTTTTCCATAACCAAAAACAGAAGTCGTAGTGTCACACCCACTATATGCGTTGATAAAGAAAAGCGCACTAGCGAATTCGTACTTGAAAGAGGTGGTGGAGTAAAACAAATCAGAATTTTTCCCTCTCCCGCACTTTTGGAAGTATACATTGCCCTTGGGAGCTAATCCTGTGAGTATAACCAGAAAATCTATATCTTCACCTACAATAAAAGAATTATCAAATTGACACTGTTTTTCAATGGCAGTTTGAACAATAAGTAGGTCTGCATCCTCAAATGCCTGCTCTACAATAATGCTTGCTTCTTTCAGTTCACTTTTGAGAAAATCGACGAAACGCATTTTGTTTTTTTCATTAGCTAAAAATTTCTCCTGGTTAACATGACCGTGCCGAATTTTGTACGGATCGGCTCAACTGTTCAGGAGAAAACTTTTGTACCCCGTACCCTGTACCCCTGTGTACCGATTTGGACTATTTCAGATTTATACCTTCCTATGGTTGGTTACTATGACCGTGCAGAGTTTTGTACGGATCGGTTCAGCCGTTCAGGAGAAAACATTTGTACCACGTACTCTGTACTCCTGTGTACTGATTTGGACTATTTCAGATTTATACCTTCCTATGGTTGGTTACTATGACCGTGCCGAATTTTGTACGGATCGGCTCAACCGTTCAGGAGAAAACATTTGTACCACGTACTCTGTACTCCTGTGTACTGATTTGGACTATTTCAGATTTATACCTTCTTATGGTTGGTTACTATGACCGTGCAGAGTTTTGTACGGATCGGTTCAGCCGTTCAGGAGGAGTATGCATCAGAAGAAATGCAAAGTGTTTCGCTTAAAATTACCAGATCTTTTGCTCAGTAACCCCCTCTTTTTGCAAAAATTGTGCTTGCACTGGACTATAATGATAATTTTACACCTTTACATGATTTTTATTAATTTTCTTTCGTCAACAGCTCATAACTTGTTATATAAAGTGTTAAGACTCATTCACTTCAAAAATCCAATTTTCCTTTTTTTATTTCTTACGATTGCACCCGAAGTATTGGGTTTACAGACATGGTTTTGTGCTTAAATGGAAGACAATTAAATGTACTATGGCTTTTTTTCCTATGACTTTGCTCGTAGGTGGACGGCATATGCCGATATTCGGCCCGAAACAAGAGCAAAACTTAAAATTTCAATTTTTTGGAAAAAATTGCAAATTTTCGAAGTGTTATATCTCGTAAACCACATAATGTATATGGCTGCAATTGGGCTTAAATTGTCGCATATTTACCCTTCTTTAAATTTGATAAGAATAATTGTTGTTGAAAAGTAAATAGATTTTGTGCTATTTCGGCAAAACTAAAAGCCTACTACAAAAAATTTGATTGATGTCCATTTTTCTCCAATTTTCGAAGTGTCATATCTTAGAAACCATAAAATGTACAGAGTTGCGATTGGGCTTAAATTGTTGCAAATTTACTATACTTTAAATTTGATCAGAATAAGTTTTATTGAAAAATTGATAGTTTTAGTGTTATTTTTAAAAAAAACAAAAATTCGAATGCAAGAAAATTGATTGCGCTTTATTTTTTCCAATTTTAAAAGTGTCATATCTTGGAAACCATACGATCTAACGAGGTGCAATTGGGCTTAAATTCTTGAAAATTTATTAAACTTTAAATTTGATCGGAACATTTGTTGTTGAAAGGCGATAGTTTTTGTGTTATTCTGAATAATCAGGAAGAAAGTTGAAAACAAGAGCAAAATTTAACATTTAAATTTTTTGGAAAAAACCGCCAATTTTTGAAGTGTCATAACTCGGAAACCATAAGACGTACAGAGATTCAAATTGGCTTGAATTGTTGCAAATTTACTCTAATTTAAATTAGGATGGAACACATTTTGTTGAAAAGTTGATGGCTTCTGTGTTATTCCGAAAAAACAGGAAGATAGTCGAAAAAATTGACGTTTTTTCGCTGCCAACAGGCGCGCCTGCGCATGCCGAGGTCGAAAAATTGGATTCCTAGTAACAGTCCCTATACTAACAACATAATAAAAAATTAGAACTACCTGATCTTTTGTATACCAAATTGTATAATTGCACTGGACTATCAATGCAAATACATATTTTGAAGAAATACTTCTCTAATTTCAATTTTTAGCGAGCTGTAAATAGCTCCTCTGTATTTTTTTAAAATGAAAGTTACAACAATTTACCTCTTAGGCAAAGCACTGTAGATTGAAACCTCAAAACTGTCATGCGCAAAAGCTCTGGTCTTAGTTTTCCTGTTTGCCACCAGAGTACGTACTTAGTGTTTATTGTTAGGTTAGATCTCCTTTAATTGCTGTAATATGACTTACAATGAATTACCACAAAGGTAACTTAATGTTTTATTATTTTCATCTTTTGCATTCTCTGTGTGAATATAGGAACACATTATTTAAGAGTTAATTAGTTTATTTAATGAGACATTTATTTTATATTTTTTACAGAAATATAAATAATCTAGTAATTGCTAACTATACTAAACTACACTAACTAATTAAATAATTAGTATTATACGCCCACATACATGATCAAGCTTGGGTTGTCAAACCAGTTTAACGATGTATGAGTGAAGTTTGCAAGTTTGCTTGGTAGTGTTCACAATATGTCAAACTTACTCGACAAACGTTTGATCACACTCGCTCGTCAAATATGTTTGAACTTGTATGTGGGCTAACTAAGTAATCATCTGTAGGAGGATAACTAAACAACAAAATTTAGGTTTTCAAATAATTGTAGAAAAGTTTACTTTGAAAAGGGTTTAGATTTGACTATGTGTTTCTAGGATGGAGAGGATGAATATGTACAAAGGACAAAGGCTTAACATAATGGAAATGCTATTTTCTAATTCATTCATTTTCTACATAAATACAATTTCATAATATTAAATAATGGACAGACCGAGTCCTTTACACGACCCATTTTTAGGGCCCAAAAACAAGAACCTTATACATCCCTGAGCTTGTCTGGCTGTATTTAACGCTCCTGATCTCTTAAAGTCCCAACAAAAAAAATTGAAACTTTTCATTTATGTAAGTTTAATAACCCAATTACAGTAAAATAATAGGATAGCCCCAAAAAGTCATCCCTCAAAAACAAGGGGTTGAAGTTTAGGGAAAATTCAACGCTCAAAAAGTAGGTGTTGAAGTTTAGGGAAAAGTCACCCCTCTAAAACAAGGGGTTGAAGTTTAGGGAAAAGTCATTCCTCAAAAACTAGGGGTTGAAGTTTAGGGCTTAACAAAGAAGGATGCCCTGAGTAGAAATATATATTTGAATGGATAATATAAATAGTCTTTCCATGTGAACTGGCGAATTTGTTTATTATGAATTGCATAGCAGCTTTCAGCCTTCATAAGGCCATCATCAGTCCCAGAATGTGAAATTAGTAGAGTTATATTATACAAATGAAAAGTTAATGAGTAAGTCCGAGTCCAGTCTACTTCATGTCTGAGACAAACTCAGACTCTTTTGTATAATATTACTCTACTAATTCCACATTCTGGCACAGATAAAGGTCTTATGAAGGCTGGAAGCTGCTATGCAATTCCTAATGAACAAATTTGCCAGTTCACATGGAAAGACTATTTATATTATCCATTCAAATATATATTTCTACTCAGGGCATCCTTCTTTGTTAAGCCCTAAACTTAACAATTCAACTTGTAATTCATAATAAACAAATTAGCCAGTTAAAGAGAAGAGACTATTTATATAATCCATTAGGATGACCTCCATAGACGCTCCCATATCTATTAATATAAATTTGGTTTCATTTTGTTATTTATTCTTTGAGCCATATTTCATTGAAAATTGCGTTTTTCA
>KZ653836.1:44971-57795 GCA_001010745.2 Gerris buenoi | reverse complement strand
GGTACATCCTTTTTTCTTTTACTTGCTTCCCCCTTCTTAACCCCATACAAAAGCCCCAGTGCTTTTCAACGTCCCGATTAAGTTTGTCTATTAATTTATTTTATTTCCAATATATAAATGGTTTGTACCAAGGTAAACTCTTTCCCTATAGCACCTTATTTACTTGGGTACATACTTATTGGTATGCACCCGAGTAAATAAGTACTATTTTTTTCAAGTATGTGCCTCGTTTTTATTTATTATTAAAAAAAGAAGTGTTGAAAGGTGATTTATAGTGTTATAAATAAATTAATAACCACTTATTAGAAATACATAGAAATTCGTTTCAATAATATTAAGTTATATAAATTTCCAATTATTTCTAAATCAGCTAATTGCTGTGGATAGTTATAATGCTTTTGATAGGATGCTGAGGTGTTGTTATGGTGTTTGTAATAGTGACTCGCGATACAGTCATAAAGACTACATGAAAAATGTGTATTTTATTCCTTTTCCGAAGCCCGTAATATATGGATATAACTTTGCGTTGGCAACATGTTTTGATGTATGCTAACTCTCGCCGTGTAGACTGTACACCTCCGCGATAATTCTATGACGTTGACTGACATGATAGTTCTACCGTGGGAGAACTACCACTGTATAAATGGGACTTTACTGTAATATATATTTTTATCCGTAGAATATGTTGAGAGGAAGCACTGTGACGACGCAAAAATTTGAATTACTTTTTAACATTAACATGTTTTTGGACTGAAGGTGCAGCAGAAATTGAATTTTCTCAGAGTAAGGAAGGGGTAGAGGGAGCAATGCGATTTGAAAAGTGGTTTATTATGCTACAGTCATGTACTAAACCTCTCAAGCGAGATCAATCCGAACTAAAGACAACAGCACGATCACGTGGTCACTGGTCCTTGTCTTATTGGTCTATTCCTTGACCTTCTATGACAACGGACGCTTGTAAACAAAACCTTTAACCTCATCTTGTGATTTGTTTGATTGATTTATTATCGAAATGTCAAATAGTCAAAATATCAAGTATGTAAAAAAAAAAATCTGATGTGATGGCTTTAGAAGACGATTTTATTTTATACATATAAGTTTGCTTTTGGTTATCTAGGAACTATTGCATGTTATTAACAACGTAACTGCCTTTAGATAAATTATTACGGTTAACAACAAACATTAAAGTGGGTACATATGTATTTATAAAGAAATCTGTATTAAAATATTAAATGCCGCAAGAAAATATGACATTTTTCTTATACTTATCAGCTGACATCAGATAAATTTCAAGTTTTTATCGAGATATCGACACTGTTTCACCAAACTGCTGCTTGGGAGGTTTAATATAGGGGTGTAGCATAATGAACCACTTTTTGAGACCCCGATTCTATGGTATTGTTCCCTCTACCCATTCCTTTCTCTGAGGAAATTTCTTTAAAAAAAAAGTAACTAGATGCAGGTTATAAACAAATGCTATTTCGTTTTTTCTCACATCTTTTTATTTTAAGTAAGCTTTACCTCCTTATTTTTGTCTTTTAACTGATTTCTTTGGGACTCCTTCTTTGTTAAACTTCCTCTTTTTTTATAGAAACGCCACACCTGTTCATTGCTTTCAGTAGATTTTTTCTCCAAATATTATTAGAATACGGGCCAAGTAAAATTCTAGGGAAGAGAAAGTGAGAGTTTTAAAATGGAAGGAAAGATATTAAGAGGCAGCTACTACGCCTTTGTAACAAGACGTTTAACTCTTTCTTGTTTCTATTTCTAGGACCCATGTTCTTTAGAGTGGATTTCTATTAGGCTTTTACTTCTCTAAATTGCCTTGATTGTTGAACTGGCAGTCTGATCGACTAATGAATTTTGATAGATTCTTTGAAGTCAATTTTAAGGGTTGGAAATTCTGGGTGAAAAGGGTCAAAGAACCCTTTTAGTTTTTTTTTTCTATCTGTCTGTTTATTACTTTCTACTTTAAAATAATATGTAAAATAATTTTATGAACTTGGAAAGAAGATGTAAGTATAGTGTTAAAGTTTTAAAACGGATCAATGTACAATTTAAAAAAAAGAATTGATGGTCCTTTTGGATTCACTTAACCTATAGCTGCGTTTACCCTATTATTAATGTAGTAATAGAATTTATATTAGAATTTAGAATAAAGTCCATTCATGTGTCGAAAAGATTAATTTATGCATATAATTCTTCATATTATTAAACTCATCGAAACAATTTTCAATAATAAAATAGACTGCCAATTAGTGTGGCACATAGCTTCCTCGCATCCTATGTACTTTATTGTTATATTAACATTAACGTTATTGTTATATCACTTTATTGTTAAATTGTTTATTTTCTAAAAACTATTAATATAGTTATAGCGATCTTTAACACTACATAGCGGCGTCGCTGTTAGTTTTACTAAAAAATTGTATTTGAAAAAAATGTTTGTGTCATTGAATAGATGAAGTTTGATTTTTTCCCCGGCTTAAAATTCCAATTTTAAATTTGAAGTAACGTTTACGTGAACGTCACGCATGAACACTTAAACGGATAACGTTGTCCAACGAACTGGTCCTGAGCATTGGTAAAATGAACATGTCTACCAAATTTCATCAAAATCGGTCAAGAATTACTCAAGTTATCGTCGGACGTTTCAAAAATTCGCGGATACACAGACTGACTGATAGACATACCGACAGACAGACACGAGACCAAAAATGTTCTCTGACGTCTGAAATGGATTTCTTTCTTGGAATTTTTAAAATCGGAGACATAAAAGTTTTTCGTTCTCAAAAATGAACACAATGCTTCCGAGACCTTTCGATAAGCTCGGAAGCAAAATTTAAGAAGTTTATTAGAAAAAGCAACGAAACAAGAAAACGTCTCTTAAAACAAAATATATAATATATAATGAATTAATGTTTTAATTTTCACACCTACCATCAACTATATTCATATTAGAAAACGCAATTAAAATCGGATAACCACAGACGGAAATCTTTATTTTTAAATTCATAGGATTATTTATACAGGGTGTCCCAGCTAATATGGAACTGAGAAATTTCTCCGAAACCATGATAGATAAAAAGATGCGGTTTTCAGGGTTTGACAATGGCTATAAATGCGCTTCCAGAACATATTCTGTGTTCAGCAAAAGTGTGTGCAATTTACATAATTAAAAAAATGTTTATAGGCAGGCACATTTTTAAGACTGGATTTTTTTACTCTAGGAAATGTTTACTCCGAGCATTAGTTTGCCGTATGGAGAGCCCTGAACGTGCTAAAATTGAAACTTTAAGTCCATTTTACTAATAGTCCAGTCATTTTAGGCGAAAAAAAGGTGGAACCTCTTAAAAAATACTGGTGAACATTTTTTTTTTTTTTTGCAAAAACCTTTATTTTGACACAACAAATAACGTCCAGAAAGTCCATTGCAAAATGTTGTACGCTAAGCGAATTATTCAAGGTCAAAGGTCAAAGAAATCAGTTTTTTGCAAATATCTCGTTTTCTATTGGTTGTACGATAATTTTAGTTATTAGAAAAATTGTTCATCAGAAAATTATTTACAAAAAAGATTATTTATAAATTTTATGCACAACCAATNTATATGTATATATATATATATATATGTAATATGACTTGTTTAATATTAATGCCTCAATTTGTAAGTTTATCCACGTCTTTCTCTTTGAAATAGCACTTTTTTCCAACTTTCCAGATTTGATTATATTCAAGAATGAATTATGTCATTGTCATTTTTGTCAATAAAAATGCTTGCCATAATAGCTAGGTATGTACCCAACTAAACTCCTGCCCCTATATCGTCTTATTTACTTGGGTACATACCTACATACCAACTAAACTTCTACGTCTATTACGCCTTATTTACTTGGGTACATCCTTTTTTCTTTTACTTGCTTCCCCCTTCTTAACCCCATACAAAAGCCCCAGTGCTTTTCAACGTCCCGATTAAGTTTGTCTATTAATTTATTTTATTTCCAATATATAAATGGTTTGTACCAAGGTAAACTCTTTCCCTATAGCACCTTATTTACTTGGGTACATACTTATTGGTATGCACCCGAGTAAATAAGTACTATTTTTTTCAAGTATGTGCCTCGTTTTTATTTATTATTAAAAAAAGAAGTGTTGAAAGGTGATTTATAGTGTTATAAATAAATTAATAACCACTTATTAGAAATACATAGAAATTCGTTTCAATAATATTAAGTTATATAAATTTCCAATTATTTCTAAATCAGCTAATTGCTGTGGATAGTTATAATGCTTTTGATAGGATGCTGAGGTGTTGTTATGGTGTTTGTAATAGTGACTCGCGATACAGTCATAAAGACTACATGAAAAATGTGTATTTTATTCCTTTTCCGAAGCCCGTAATATATGGATATAACTTTGCGTTGGCAACATGTTTTGATGTATGCTAACTCTCGCCGTGTAGACTGTACACCTCCGCGATAATTCTATGACGTTGACTGACATGATAGTTCTACCGTGGGAGAACTACCACTGTATAAATGGGACTTTACTGTAATATATATTTTTATCCGTAGAATATGTTGAGAGGAAGCACTGTGACGACGCAAAAATTTGAATTACTTTTTAACATTAACATGTTTTTGGACTGAAGGTGCAGCAGAAATTGAATTTTCTCAGAGTAAGGAAGGGGTAGAGGGAGCAATGCGATTTGAAAAGTGGTTTATTATGCTACAGTCATGTACTAAACCTCTCAAGCGAGATCAATCCGAACTAAAGACAACAGCACGATCACGTGGTCACTGGTCCTTGTCTTATTGGTCTATTCCTTGACCTTCTATGACAACGGACGCTTGTAAACAAAACCTTTAACCTCATCTTGTGATTTGTTTGATTGATTTATTATCGAAATGTCAAATAGTCAAAATATCAAGTATGTAAAAAAAAAAATCTGATGTGATGGCTTTAGAAGACGATTTTATTTTATACATATAAGTTTGCTTTTGGTTATCTAGGAACTATTGCATGTTATTAACAACGTAACTGCCTTTAGATAAATTATTACGGTTAACAACAAACATTAAAGTGGGTACATATGTATTTATAAAGAAATCTGTATTAAAATATTAAATGCCGCAAGAAAATATGACATTTTTCTTATACTTATCAGCTGACATCAGATAAATTTCAAGTTTTTATCGAGATATCGACACTGTTTCACCAAACTGCTGCTTGGGAGGTTTAATATAGGGGTGTAGCATAATGAACCACTTTTTGAGACCCCGATTCTATGGTATTGTTCCCTCTACCCATTCCTTACTCTGAGGAAATTTCTTTAAAAAAAAAGGTAACTAGATGCAGGTTATAAACAAATGCTATTTCGTTTTTTCTCACATCTTTTTATTTTAAGTAAGCTTTACCTCCTTATTTTTGTCTTTTAACTGATTTCTTTGGGACCCCTTCTTTGTTAAACTTCCTCTTTTTTTATAGAAACGCCACACCTGTTCATTGCTTTCAGTAGATTTTTGCTCCAAATATTATTAGAATACGGGCCAAGTAAAATTCTAGGGAAGAGAAAGTGAGAGTTTTAAAATGGAAGGAAAGATATTAAGAGGCAGCTACTACGCCTTTGTAACAAGACGTTTAACTCTTTCTTGTTTCTATTTCTAGGACCCATGTTCTTTAGAGTGGATTTCTATTAGGCTTTTACTTCTCTAAATTGCCTTGATTGTTGAACTGGCAGTCTGATCGACTAATGAATTTTGATAGATTCTTTGAAGTCAATTTTAAGGGTTGGAAATTCTGGGTGAAAAGGGTCAAAGAACCCTTTTAGTTTTTTTTTTCTATCTGTCTGTTTATTACTTTCTACTTTAAAATAATATGTAAAATAATTTTATGAACTTGGAAAGAAGATGTAAGTATAGTGTTAAAGTTTTAAAACGGATCAATGTACAATTTAAAAAAAAGAATTGATGGTCCTTTTGGATTCACTTAACCTATAGCTGCGTTTACCCTATTATTAATGTAGTAATAGAATTTATATTAGAATTTAGAATAAAGTCCATTCATGTGTCGAAAAGATTAATTTATGCATATAATTCTTCATATTATTAAACTCATCGAAACAATTTTCAATAATAAAATAGACTGCCAATTAGTGTGGCACATAGCTTCCTCGCATCCTATGTACTTTATTGTTATATTAACATTAACGTTATTGTTATATCACTTTATTGTTAAATTGTTTATTTTCTAAAAACTATTAATATAGTTATAGCGATCTTTAACACTACATAGCGGCGTCGCTGTTAGTTTTACTAAAAAATTGTATTTGAAAAAAATGTTTGTGTCATTGAATAGATGAAGTTTGATTTTTTCCCCGGCTTAAAATTCCAATTTTAAATTTGAAGTTCACGTTTACGTGAACGTCACGCATGAACACTTAAACGGATAACGTTGTCCAACGAACTGGTTTGTGATCTGCAGAGATGCATACTACTGAACAGATTTTATTGAAATATGAAATCAATATTCAGTAGCATCATACTACGCCAAATCGACAAGATATGAACACATAATTTTATGTCTACAGTACTTTTAAGTAGATCCTTCCTTGTGACAGTCACCGACTCTTATTCGTAATTTAATTAAGGTCTATTCACATATGCATCAATCATGGCACGTCACTGTTCCGTCATTTCCGAGATGCAACTGTAAAAAAAAAATTCTTTCTTGGAAGTAAGTTAAATGGCACTGTTCTACACTGAGCCGGCGCCGATCTGAATCAGGTCCGTCAGTCACACCGTCACCGAACCGTCATTTTCACATTTCTTAACTAAATTTTTTTTGACTGACGAGGTTTCCGAGCTTAAAAACTCCAAAGACACAAACTGCTAAACGTTCTTTGGATGTTATGCGGCTTTTCTCCAGTATCTTGTTTTTTTTTTTTTTTTAATACATTTCTAATTTATTATGCAGTATATTAAAACAGTTATGGTCATTGTGAAATACTGAAAAAACTTGGTTTCATTATCGATTAATTTTTAAATAAAGTCATAAACTCTCCTTCTTTTTCTCTTTTCAAGAGGCATGGCAAGCCTCTTGAACCCAATTTTTTTTTTTCTTCTTCTTCCTCTTCGTCCAAAATTAGGGAAATGACAGCCAATTCCTTCTCCGAAAACTTCATAATGTTTGTACGACACTTAAAAAAACACACATAAAAAAATACAGATAGAATATTTTTTATGACTGATACTTGTCGGAACTGACGGAACGGAGACGCGACGAGACTGATGTGTGTGAACAGAGCCACGATTTTGACTGGCACTTGACGGTGATGGTTCGGTGCCGGAAAGTTAACGGATGTGACTGAACGTTTCAGCCGTTTTTACAATCTCATATATCTCATATACCAAGAACGTATTGAGAAAAAAAACATTGTGATAGCAGTAAAAACCCAATTTATAGATTCACACGTGCTAAGGTCTTCTGAGTCTAAATAGATGTTTTTTTTTAAATGTTGGTCTTGTTCTGCCTAGTATACAACATTTTGTATACTTAGAATAAAGAAAGACGTCTCTCCACTAAAATAACTTAATATTTATATTCAGAAAAAACACAGTTGTATACAAATTGAGAAAAAATTATACCCGAGGCGAAATCAAGAAATTATTTTTGGCTCTATATTTGGGTGTGCTGTTATCTAAAAACCACCTTGTTTATCAAAACATCACTTTATTCGTAGTAAGCAAATTTCTCAGCAATTATTAGTTAATAAAATAATAGCGGCGGAATATTATCTCGACTAATAAGAGTGATACACAGAATAGAAGTTAACATAAAATATAAGAATTAAAAAAATTATTTATTCTCAGAAACGTGTAATATTCCAAAATCCAGAAATAACTAGAGACGTGGGTCAGATTTGAGGCTTTTCCAGGATTCACGTTAAGCAGGCTCTACCAGAGCATTATACCTGTGTAGAAAGCTTTTCTGATTAATACCCAGTACCCAGTAATGTTGTAATCTCTTCTCTTTGCTCCAGTCCTTCAACCTTACCCTACGAATATAATACTAAAAGAGGATATAACCTTGCCTTTACATCTTCCCCTTTTCCTTTGACCAAATGGAAAAAAAAAAAAAACCCTCAAGCCGAATATCGGGGTGTCTTATTCACTCTTTTATCAGATGAATGCTGACTAACTTACACTCGGATTTTTTTTTTTCAAATATATTCCAATATGCATACACAACACACACATATTATATTTTAAAAAATCTAACTTATCCATTACAAGAAAAAAAAATGTACACACGCATCTCTAATTTATTGAGCTGAGCGAAGCGAAGCTCTTATACTACACTTTTTTTTGCATATTTTCTAATGCATACTCCTCCTGAACGGCTAAACCGATCCACACAAAATTCGGCACGGTCATAGTAACCAACCACAGGAAGGTATAAATATAAAATGGTCCAAATTGGTACACAGGGGTACAGGGTATGGAGTACAAAAGTTTTCTCCTGCACTGCTGAGCCAATCCGCACAAAATTTTTATTGCTTTTATGCTTCTACAAGCCATTCTTATTGTCTATAAGAGAGCAGACGGTTCAATCTCTGCGGGTTACTTTCGATAAACTATAAAAATTTCATACAAATCAGATAAGTACTTTTAAAGCTATAGGTGTATATAAATGTATGTGCGCATGTGGAAGAGAAAAAATAGACGTGTAGTTTTTAAGATTGGTTCACAAAAATTTAGCGGCAGACAGGCACGGAACCAAAAATGTTCCCTGATACTGAAACGGATTTCTGTCTTGGAATTTTTGAAATCGGAGACATAAATTTATAATCAAGTTAAACAAGTTTACTGCGTAAGCCAGATATTTGAAGTGTGTTTGTAAGTGGGAAGAAGAGGTCCCGGCCCTTGGGACCTCGAGGAACTTCCGTATCAACATCGCCACAAAGTTTAACATTTTAATTTCGATTATTAATCCCTTGCCACCTATTTCTTCTTATTTATAATACATATTTTTAAATAAATTATAAAGTATTACAAGAATAGTTGATATAATATGTAAAAAAATTACTTTGAGTGTTTCAAATAATATGTAGTTTGGCAAGACCCCAAAACTATGGAATCTAAAAAAAAAAAAAAAAAAAAAAAAAAAAAAAAAAAAAAAAAAAAACTTATTCGTTCAAGGAACAAGGCCTTTTACAGAAGCATGTGAAATGAACAGTTGTCAGCTTGAAATTTCCTGATAATATAATATATCGGGTAGGTATAGAATTCCGTGTAGGAATGTTTCAACTTTTGGAAAGAAGGAGAGAAGATCTTCTGGAAGTGGTTTCAAGGAGAATGCGAAGTAAAATTGGTAAAATAAATTTAAAAGGGGAATTCATCTAAGGAAGAGCCCCCAAGTGACGTCAAGAAAAGGAAAGGAATCCTACACAACTTAAACCGAGCTAACTTTGTTGTTGACTTGAAAAAAAGGGCTGCCAAGAGGAAAAATACTCTGCCGAGGGAAAAAATTTCCCTAGAACTCAAAAGCCTCGAGTTTTTTTTATCAGACAGTTTCCTTCTTTTCCTTTAGCACCCCTGGTAAAAACTTAAATGTTCTTTTTTACCAGAAAAAGGGTAAAAAAAGTAACGACGACGACTACTTTTCAGAAAATCCAGCCTAGAGAATGTTAACTTTCCATTTTGTTTCACCTTTTTCTAAGATCAGGAGAGGTAGATAGAAAAGTGTTAAGTTTCTAATTTTAAAGATTAGCTATTGGACTAGTATTTTAACAAGTGATCTTTACCCAGACAGGATCTAAGCCACTAAAAATATATAAAAAATGGATAGGTAAGCTTCATAAGAAAAACTTGACTCGTAACAAACTTAAATACAGCTAGAATAGAAACAGACAACACATTCTCAACTAACCAACAGTTAGTAAGATCAAATTATCTCTTTCAATTACAAAGATTGAGATTTTGGAAATGGTAAGCCATCATTTGATTTAAATTTAAAATTCCACGGCAAATAAATACAAACGTGTAGGGGCTGCCAATTTTATACTGTATAATTTATTGACTACAGTCTTACAAAGTCTAAGTATACGGGGAAAGAGAAAGAGGAAATCCTCAAACATAAGTCTAATAGTTTTCACCCTTTGAATACCTCCATGCCAAGACACAGATTATAAATAGTTACAATTCTAGCTCTACATTGAATTAGATATTTATTATACATATTATTTATTTATACAATGCCCATTTCCAAGTTAAAAAAATCATCTTGATCAGTTATGAGACAACTTAAATTAGATGCTATCAGTGAAGATATTATACATTTTGTTACTTATGAGTAAAAAAAATCCTCGGACTTAGTAACCGACAAATGTACACATATTATTTTTTGTCATTTAGTGGTTTGATTTTTTTACAGGTTTCTATATCAGGTTTTAGCTAAAAAAGAGACTGAGTAAGAATAAAGTGCAGTATTATAAGGTCTTTAAACCAACTTCAAATTCGAAATCCAATTTAAAGAATTTCTTAAAGATAAAGAAGGGCTAAAAAACTTATTTGGCTCACTTTTTTAACAACAAAACTGATAAAGTTTACGAAAGCCATATTGTCTTTTTGAAAATTCCTTTTAAGTGACTCAGGACTCAGGTTAAACTTATTAAGGGTTTGAAGTTTTGTAGCGGCTCTAAAAGACTGTGTTTTGCAAGATCGAAATGCTATAGAAAAACCCGCAAACTCGGACCCAAATTAAAGGTGTCTATAAAAGCCTTTAAAACAAGCAATCAACTCCTGATAAAGTAACTAATTTTTCCATCGATATATATAAAGTCGATATTTCCTTACAAAAAAAACAACCTAATATAATGTTCCTTTCCTCCAACCATAATTAATCGATTAAACTCTTGTAAAAATAATTAAGTATTTTACACAATTTTAAAGCTATTATCGCCATCATAATAAGCCACAGTTTTTTTTTATCTCCAGACTTCTTACTTAATATTTTCCACCTAGTTAATTAAGCAGCTCAATTTACAATAGCAGTCGGTGTTGTATGGATTAACAAATAAAATTATTATTATTTTACTCATAATTAGCTCTAGATAATTATTTAGAAAGAAAATAATATTGCCTAGGATATACAGTAATTAGGCTTTTCAATACCAAGTAAATTTTAAACAATCATAAAAAACATTAATCACAACAACAATTATATAATAATAAGACATTATGCTTTTTAAATATGAAGATTATGTATTATAATCTTTATATGTATATAATTTAATTCGAGGTGAATAAGGAATTTCAGGGTATAAGTAATAAATACATATATATGGCCACGTCTCATTTATCACATAACATCTAAATACATATATAAAATTAAAATTTGTCTGTACATTGGTCAGAATTGAAATTTTTTTGGATACTTTTTCGTTTTATACATCCCGAAAACCGAATCCGGCCTTAACTTTTTTCGTGTATGTATGTATGTATGTATGTAAGTATGTATGTATGTGTGTCTGTCGCCTCAGTCAGACTTTATAGGCGCAAAATT
Source organism: Gerris buenoi (assembly GCA_001010745.2). Taxonomy (NCBI): domain Eukaryota; kingdom Metazoa; phylum Arthropoda; class Insecta; order Hemiptera; family Gerridae; genus Gerris; species Gerris buenoi. Next base: position 46,232 of record KZ653836.1, on the reverse strand, counting down.
GGCTAAATTAAATCGATTAATTTTTTTTTCAGAGGTGAGCGCAAACATGTTTTGCAATTTGTAGGCTTGGTTTCGTCGAAAAATATTGAGTAGAACCTAAGTTATTAACAATTTTATAGAAAAAAGTATATAAAACAACTTAAAAACATTAGGGTGACGCAGCGTAAACAAATCCCACTGACTCGCTAATCAAAATGTTTGAGTACTTCTAGACCACCTAAAGACTCGCGGTTTTTTGCGTTTGGTCTGAAACTGGCCTAACCCTACTGGAAAGATTCGAAAAGTTAACAAAATATATTATTACCCCCCTTAAAAAATTAAAGATGGCGGACGCACTTTAGAATTTTTTTGGACGCTTATTGTGGCTTAACAGTAAGTCGTATCGACAAGCTAATTGCGCCAACGTTAACTGATTTTAAAGATCTACAACTTTGGTTCTATTACTTTTTTTCCTAACTCCATCGGTTCTACCTTAAATAGAGCTAAATTTTATTTTTTGTAAGAAAAAATTGACTTTGAGCTCTTATGACGTCCGCAAATGTTGACTGATATAATTTCTGATAGGGATGGTTAAACCTCACTAATGCTCTTTAAATTGAGTATTTATTATTTTAAGGCTAGTTATTTTATAAATCTCGAATGCATAATTCACTTTAATGAAATAGTTTCTAAATTATAGTTTAGTGAAAGTTTACAATGGTTAAACCAAAGGAGAGCATTGCATAATATGATGTAAGAATAATTCTCCCTTTGTTAACGGGTTAATATTTCTAGACCCTTTCAAATTGGACTTTTCAAATGGAATAAAAATATTAAAACATCATAAAATGCAATCGCTCTAACTTAAGAGTATAAGTCGATAATGTACTATTTTAATTTATACATAAAACGCATAATTTAGCATGTCTCATGCTAGGAATTATTTAGTAGCTATGTTCCCTATTATCATGTAGGCCTAACAATTGAATGAAAACAATACAAAAATTAAATATAATAATATAATTAGGCCATACAGGTTTGTTTCCAGCCTTCTTAAAATAGAATTAGCACTATTATATAATACATCATAAATTCCTTTACTAAAAATAAAATATCTGAATCGTAGTTTGAAGTCTATTTATATAAAAAAAAAAAAATAACAAGACATAATGTTATTTCATATTTATTAGGTACATAACAACTGTTTTTTTTTTTTTTTTTTTTTTTTTTTTTTTTTTTTTTTTTTTTTTTTTTTTTTTTTTTTTTTTTTTTTTTTTTTTTT